>ML846111.1:24443-36003 GCA_009831015.1 Picea engelmannii | reverse complement strand
TTGCCATAATTGCTTATTTGAATATTAGATAGTCATTAATATACATGAAATACTAACCAAGACCTGCATATATCAGTTTGTTGTTGTTTTGTTCTCGGGCAGGGACTCTACTTGGTTATTATTTATCTTTATTGGTTGTTTAGTCTGGACTATCTTTTGGTGGTAACTTGTGAAGGGGGAAAGCTTGTCTTTGACCTACTATTCTTTTTGCCTCTTCAAAACTCCAGGTTACCGGGGATGTCTCCCCTGGGCCTAACCTCCCTAAAGAGAAAGAACCTCCCCATCGTGGTGACATTGGGTGGGATAGGTTCATGTTACGCCAGTTTGACCTACAAACTTCAAGCTTTTGTCCTCCCTATAAACTGTGCGATAACAACTATTAGAGCTAATATATTTCAGTAAGCGTTTAGAATAAGATATGTTCCTATCCTAACATTTCATGATTGAATCTGAGTATGTGTAGATCATACTACCACCATAGTTTTGACATCATTCACAGACCATTAAGTTTCTTGCTATGTCAGTGTGATAATAATTTCTGAATTCCATAAATCTTAATATTTCTTTTTGATAAGCGTCCACATTTGCTACAGAACCACAGTACTTATGAATTTCGATTAAGTGAACATTCAGGGGTTAAGCTTATGATATCTCAAAGAACCTAGTCCTTAGAAATACCACAAGACTGAAGATCTAAGTATTGTGACTCATTTCTTTCGTATCCATAGTTTACATTGTGCTAGTCCTCTTTTCTGTGTAACCTGCACAGAGTGCCTCGTAAGCACACATTGAGCCTCGGGTTCACAAATTAATGAATGAGTGTAATACGATGCTAAACAATTAGGAGTTATATTTTTACCTCGTCATTTTTTCGCCGTTGTCGGTGAGGCACTCAAGAAATTAGGACTTTAGCTTTAGGATCATTGTAGGAGCAATACCAGGCTTAAGGGAAACCCCTAGGGAGTTCACCACTATCCTCAGATATCCCTTGCCCAGGATATTATCCTTACCAATTATCACAGGATGCATGACTCGAGGCACTAAGAAACCTCGTGGACGTGGTGCAAGGACCACCCGTGACACTAATAAACAGGCCAGTAAAAGTGAAGCAAAACAAGACCCTACAAAAACCCCGAGTACTCATCATTACTGGAAAGTAGCATCCAACAATCTGGAAGAGCCACCCGAAATAGACTCTACTGTTAGGTTAATCATAGAGCCTCCTTCCTCTGAATCTCCAAAAAACCAAGATCATCCCATTGAAGGAGTCGAATCAGAAGGACATAGTAACCCTATTGAAGAGCCAGAAAAATCTATTGCCTCTGAAGAATCCTTATGGGGAGAAAGACTTTTAAACATGGGAGAAGAAATAAAAACATCGAAGCAGAAAGAACCAATTACATTTGAATTTCCTATTCAAGAGTCTGAGGGCATACTTCAAATGAAAAACATTCCACCCTCTGCTCTACCGAATTTTCATGGATTACCTAGCGAGGACCCTGACACCTTCCTCTTTGAATTTGATGTCCTTTGCCTAAGTTATGACTATTATTCTGATGCCCATAAACTTAAACTGTTTCCCGCCACCTTGAAAGAAGCAGCTCTTCGTTGGTTCATGGGACTCTGAGGAAATTCTATTAGAACCTGGGACGAAATGAAACATAGATTTCTCCAGAAGTTCTAGGATTACTGCAAGGTAAGGGATATACGAGAAGAAATTTTTAGAATGATACAGAAGGAGGAAGAAACCCTCAAAGATTATGTAGAGAGGTTTCAATACAACTTACAGAGAACCAAGCAAAACACATTTGATCCTGAAACATTACGTATTATCTTCCTCAGAGGAATCAAGGATGAATGTATGGATGCATTAAATCTCATGGGGGTCGGGGATATCTCCCAGATGACCTATAATGATATCTGTGAACTGTGTAAACGCTATTCACGAGGTATTACTAAGTCTGGGAAAGGCCCCCGAGATCTAGTCTCTAGGGTCACAAAGCCGTCAGGAAGGGGAGTTACCAGAACCGAAATAGGAAACATGTTGGACAACTTTAAAACCGATATCCTTAGTTCGCTTAGCTCCCAGTTGGATACCTTCCAAGCAAAGAAAAAGAAAGAAGAAGCCGACCTAGCATTGGTTGTCTTCTGTTCTAGATGTCGAAAGAAACACCCCCTAAGGGAGTGTCCTCTAGATAACATAGAAATATGTGGTATCTGTGAACAAAATCACGATACTAAGAATTGTCCTTCCCTGGCTGAACTAAAAGCAGTCTATCAAGGGGCTACTGGGGAGACGGAGCAAATCCATTTCATGGCCTAAAAGCAACCATGGTCGCCCAAGGCACCATGCATGACACAAGAGCAATCCCAATTTCCTCCATACTATACTCAGTATCAATATCCACAGCAAAATTGGTATGCTTCCATCCCTTGGCAACAATGGCAACCCCAAATGAAGCACCAACCTTGGCAACAAGGCTAGAGAGGGCCTAATCTTCAACAGCCCACTCCCCAAACACACCCTCCAATTCAACATCAACAACAACTACAATTACCATCCAACCAACCTCCTCCATGACCTACACAATTACAGGCCCAATCAATACCAAATCCAAATAATAAAGTAGTTCAGCCCACGTGCAATGTTGAACTACCCTTCTTTCCAACATACGCTATTTCTCCTATGGAATTTCAAAACATACATCTACGATCGGGAAGAGTGGTTCCGGACCAAACCTCACCCATCATTCAAGAACAGGACGATGAGGAAAATCCTCCCGAGTCAAAAAACCAGGATGCCAATGCCTCTAAGGAAAAACAAAATATTCCTCAGAAAAACTTCGATGAGCAGGAATTACTTTCAAAACCACCTTATCCGGAAAGGCTAAATATAGAAAAATCCCCCATACAACCAAAATTTGACCTTCTAGGAGAACTTTGAAACGTATGTGTAAAAATCCCCCTGTTTCAAGCTATGAAGGATGTTTCGATCTATGCTAAAGCTGTTCGGGAACTTTGTTTAAAGAAACCAAGGAGGAAAAAGAAAGACCCTGAAACTGTTCATGTCATAGGAAAGCTAGCGGACCTAATACTAGGGAAAGTATTTATGGCCAAATACATGGATCCAGGAAGTCCGGTAATCAAAGTCAACATTAATAACATTTCCATTGCACACACTTTGGTGGATTTAGAAGTGGCCATAAATGTAACGACCAAAGAAACCATGGAGAAACTTCAGTTGTCTGGTCTTCGACCTACCCCGACAGTCCTTCAACTAGCAGAAAGATCTATAGTAAAATCTGAAGGGATGTTGGAAGATGTAATTGTTTCTATGGACTCGTGGGAATACCGAGCCGACTTTATGGTCTTACAACCAAAGGCCAATCTAGGAGGCTACCCATTGATTCTGGGAAGACCTTGGTTGGCCACTGTTGACACATATATCAGCTACAGATCAGGTAATATGACCATCTCCCATGGAAACTCAACCAAGAAGCTAACCCTCTATCCTCCTGCTAAACCTTCCCCTGACCTAGAGAATTCCCCTTGGGTCGAGGATAGCGATGAGGAACCCGCACAACCTCTGTTAACCCTTGACCAAGCATCAACATTTAAACAAGCTACTGAAGATGATTTGATCTGTACATATTTAGCACATCCTCATATAACCAGCCACCCAACTCTGGAGCACATCCTCGAAGAGAAGTTCCAGGAAATTTATTCGCCAATTGAACTAACACAATTACTAAATGAATTGGTTCCTATAATGGCTACCCCTAGAGACCAAAGCTTAGCTGTTGAAATCCATCCCGGGAAAACCTTGAATATCAATGCTAAGCTAGATTCTTCTCAACAAAAGCAGCTCATAGAAATACTAAGAAAACACAGTTCCTCCTTCGCTTGGGACTATACTGACATGAAAGGGATCCACCATAATCTATGTACCCATCACATCTATCTTAAGGAGGATTTCCGGCCTATTCGACAACCTCATCAGGGGATGAACCCTGCTCTAAAGGATATAGACAAGGGGGAGCTCCAGAAGCTCCTTGACGTAAATTTCTTTTACCCAATCTCCGATAGCAAATGGGTTTCGCCCTTGGTTATTGTGCCAAAGAAAAATGGCAAGTGGCGTATTTGTGTTGACTACAGGGAGTTGAATAAGGCCCACTTTGAAAGATTACTTCCAATTACCATTCATTGATCAAGTCTTGGATACCATAGCAGGGAAAAAGTACTTCTCTTTTCTGGACGGGTTTACCGGATATAATCAGATACAGATCACCCCTACGGATCAAGAGAAAACCACTTTTACATGCCCATGGGGAACTTATGCTTACCGAGTACTCCCATTTGGACTATGTAACACTCCCGCTACATTCCAGAGGGTTGTCTTAGGGATATTCTCAGACTTGACCAACGATTGTGTGGAAATTTATATGGACTATTTTACTGTGTATGGAGATACCTTTCAAGAAGCTGTAGACAATTTAGAAAAGGTCTTGATCATGTGCCAAGAAACCAACCTCTCTCTTAGCCATGAGAAATGCCATATGCTTTGTACTGAGGGGGTTGTGCTAGGACACTACATATCACCTGCAGGAATCCCGATAGATCCTGTTAAGATCAAAGTCATTCGTGACCTTCCAGTACCCACAACCCAGAAAGACGTCCGTAGCTTTCTAGGACATGCAGGATACTATCGAAGATTCATCAAAAACTTTACAAAGATAGCATCCCCCCCGTTTTCATTACTCACAAAAGCTACAGAATTTTCCTGGAATGATCAATGTCAGACCGCATTTGAAACTTTAAAAGAAAGATTATCCATTGCACCTATCTTGCGGGATCCCAACTGGACCATACCCTTCCATATCTCTACGGATGCTTCAGATACAGCCATTGGAGTTGTTCTTGGACAGAAAGAGAAACGTCTGTATGCTATCTATTGCATCAGTAAAAATCTTACCCCTACTGAAAAGAACTATACCGTAACCGAAAAAGAGTTTATTGTTGTTGTGTATGCTATTAATAAGTTTCTTCATTACATCACAGGTTATTCAGTCTTCGTACATACTGATCACTCCGCTATTCGTTATCTTATGAACAAATCCATCACCAATGGCAGAGTAACCAGGTGGTTGCTCTTACTCCAAGAGTTCGACATTTCAATCATTGATAGACTAGGGAAGGAAAATGTCGTCGTTGACTTCCTCTCTTGACTCACCAACAAAGGAGAAGCCATTCCAGTGGAAGATAACTTCCCAGATGAACACTTGTTCGCTTTATCTACTAACACACCTTGGTTTGCAGATATCACTAACTACTTGGTTGCAGGTAGACTCCCGCAACATCTCTCCCCAAAAGAGCATCAAAGGGTTATCCAGCAGAGCGCAACATATTCCTGGATCGAAGGATATCTCTTCTGTACCAGACACGATCATATTATCCCACATTGTGTTCGATAGGACGAGATGTATGACATCCTAAAAGCATGGCATGATGAACCTTGCGGAGGCCACTTCGGAGATAAAAGAACTGCAAATAAAGTACTACACCTGGGGTATAATTGGCCGACCATCTTTAGGGACACCAAGCATTACGTCAGGAGTTGCGACAGTGTCAAAGAATGAGACGACTTGTGAAATCAGATGAGATGCCACTTCAGCCTCGGCTTCAGATAGAACCCTTCGAGAAGTTGGCCCTGGATTTGGTGGGACCTATGAACCCACCATCAAAGCAGAAGATGTACATTCTAGTGTGTACAGACTACGTGACCAAATGGGTCGAAGCCAAAGCACTTCCAAAGGCCACAGAGGACGCAGTGGCTAATTTCTTATACGAAGATATCTTCGTCCGATTTGGGATTCCCCGGGAGATCGTCACTGTTCAAGGGACCTAATTCACTTCACGACTCATCCAATCCATCACCGAGCAATTCAAAATTAAGCATCGGATGTCAACTTCGTACCATCCTCAGGCAAATGGCCAGGTAGAAGTCACAAATCGAGTGTTAGAAGCTATTCTGACTAAAATAGTCCAGCATCATCATAAAGATAGGGCTGACAGGCTCCTAGAGGCCTTATGGGCCTATAGAACCACTTGAAGGAACACCACGGGGTTTACTCCTTATGAATTAGTGTATGGAAAGTGAGTGGTTCTCCCCATCGAGTTCGAGATCAAAACACTGAGAATTGCACTACAAGTGGGCTTGGATCTCTCGGAAGCCCATCAACATAGGCTCGAGCAGATTAATGAGCTTGATGAGATTCGCCAAGCTGCAATACATCAGAATGCTCTAGTTCAACAGCAGAGAGCTAAGTGGCATGACAAATTCATCAAAGAAAATAAATTTAAAGAGGGGGATTGGACCCTTCTGTTTGATTCACGGTATAAGGATTTTAAAGGCAAGTTCCACACCCGATGGCTCAGACCATACAAGGTAGAGACCGTATACGAGAATGGCTCTATTAAACTCCGTACCATTGATGAAGCAAGGACATCACTCATGGCAAATGGCCATCGACTGAGGCTATATCAAAAGCCCAAGACCAAGGAGGAATTCATTTGGCAAGTAGTCAAACATAATGATCTCAATATAATTGGCACAGTGGCATCACCACCTGTGCCCGCTGTTCCATAACCTATTTTTACATTGTTACTGGAAAAAAAAAAGTAATAAAGATCTGGCAGTGAAAACCTAGCCTCAGGCGCTGCCGGCACTGATGATATTGGAAAACCAATTACTGGCCAATATCACCTAGTTAAGGAATTCCAGTTGTGAAAACCCCTCGGGGCGCAACGGAACAGACTCTTGTTTGAAAACCGGGTCACCGACAGACAAGGTTTGTTAAAAAAAAAAAAAGAGAGATAGAAAAAGGAAAAGAAAAAGAAAAAAAGAAGAACATCTACTGATAAAAAAATGAACAAATATCTGGTGATGAGCTCACAATCTACATCTTCTTTCTGCCATTTTTTAAGTTGCAAGGATATGGTCAAATTACAAATAATGCATTGATCTTACAGGTTTATAAAGGGCATGTCATGAACAACAGAAGTCAACAAAGCAACAGAAGAACGCTTGCACCTACAATCTTCCATTTAGTTGGTTCAGGTTTTTTTCTAAAAACTCATTTTTTTTCTCTTTTGTGAATTAGAAATTGGGAGATTATTTGGCAAAGTAATAATACTGTTAACTCTATATTCCACTCAGCACTACACCTAAGGTCTACCCATACAACCCTATCTTTGTATGCCACATAATGTATGCCACATAATGTATGCCACATAATGAATGTTACATAATGAACAACATAAGTGACGAATGACACCTAATAACCCTGCCTAACTACATCACCAAATTTACTATCCCTTGGCAGCTATACACTTGACTATTATACCCGACCATTCATACTTTGACCATCTCTTGAGCTTTTTGGCCATTACGTAGCAAACATCATCATACCCTGACCAACCATTAAGCGGAAATCATACCAACAACTGTATATTCATTCCCTACATATGAACACAATCATAATTTTGAACCACACCATACCATATCCTTTTTTAATCAAGACACTGGACATCAAAGGGTACCACCCAAAACATCAACTGTCATAAACACACTCCCGTACACATAGCCACGATCACTCGCTCATTGTCTCGATAGCTTACCCATTATCCCGCACTTTCAAGTGTTTACTCCCTAACCACCATATGAGGGCAGAGTCGGGATTTCCCAAGTACAAACATAGAATAGCATTGGGATCCCTTTTGGAAGCGGCTGCAGAGCCGGGTTAGCTACTACGTGAAGATTACAGTGATTATACAGCATAATGTTGAGTCAATTCAACATACAAAGCATAGTGTGCAGCTACACAGGTGAGAGTCCAATGCCAACAGCGGGCACAAGGTGAAATCAGGGTCATTTCCAAGCAGAATCGGGTTCAGCATTGGCTCCCAACCACGAGCACACTCAAAGGTCGATCAGTTGGACGTTGACTGAATCAGGCTAGACCATCTATGAACGACAGAGGCAGGGTAATTTGTTGATTATGAGGAGCCTATCCAGGAGTTCGATGCAAAATTAAAAATTACAAGTCGAACGACAAAGGCTGCTACAATAAGCTATAGCGGGATTCTTGAGGTAAGGAGGAGTTCACGTATCGTTTTGTAGCATTTTTCTTTTTGAACATATTGTTTTTCTTTAAAAAATGGGAGGGGCAGCGAATAGAAACTAGCCCAATAATATTGACAATATTAGAAAAAACCCAGCAGTCATGAGGATATTTGAGCAGGTTGGATGGCTCCAGTTCCTAGAAAATTTCCAGGGATTTGATCTTGATCTCACCATGGAATTTGCTCAGAATTTTGATGGCAGACAAGCCACTGTGAGAAGGTTAAATATCCTTGTGTCTGAAGAATCTTTGAGCAGAGTTACAAGGTTGCCACTGTAAGGAGAAAAATGGTATAAAAATTTTAAAGTGACCCCTGAAAGTTGGATTCCATTTCTTAAGGCACCATCCCCACTTCCAAATCTCAGAAGGGGGATAGCCAGGGAAGCATTAATCTCTCCCTAGGATGAGGTGGTATTCCACCTACAAAAGTTTGTTACTTGTGAGGGGAGGTATAACTTGGTCCACCATTACCACATCAGGATCTTGCTGCATTTAAGAGGGGACAAGCCCCTCAGCATGCCTTACTTTTTACATAGAAGCTTGTCTAAAATGGCTAAGTTTTTTAAAGAAATGAAATCTCGAAACTGCTCTATATCACAAGGGTCTCATAATGATGGTTATAAGTGAGGAGTTGAACAGATTAGGGGTTTCATGGAGCACTTTCATGGGCTCAACACTGTCCAAACCTAAAATGAGGACCTTACCACCTAAGAAGAGGCTCGAGGGAGTCATTATAGGGTGCAGGAGATCCAAAAGAGTCTCTCGGAAAATCTTAGGCACAACCACCGTTGAGGATGAAGACACAGGGTCTGAACAAGAAGTATCAGTTGAACAACTTGTTGAAAACTTAGAAACAGGAAGAGAACAGGATGATGTTATGATCAATATTGAAGCCGAGCTTAAAGGGGTAGAACCCCCACTTTTGGATACAGAACAGACTTGGATGGAATTTGACATTTCCCATTCCTCCCCTTCCTCGACCAAGATGGTCGATGAGTCTCGAGACATGCCAGCCAATCCACACTTCATTCCTGGGCATAAGGGACATGATAAGAAGAAGAAAAAGGGAAGAAGGCATGTGGAACCCAAGCCTTTCCGATTCTGCAACCCTAGCTACCAAGCCTTGCTTAAGCAAAATCGAAGACTCTTGCTGCAGAATAAGAAGATCAAAAGCATATTGAGATATCATAAAATCCCAAGTGATGCAGGGAATCTAATGGAGGATATCCAAGGGGAAGAGATGTCGGAAGAGAGAGTGGAAAGTTGTGCCAAAGTCCATGCAGAGAAAGCACAAAAGATGTTTAACACCTTCCTGGATGATGTCATTACCAACACTTCTACCTTTATGCAGTTGAAACCTGATCTACCCAAGTGGAGAAACAAGAATGAACTCTTTGACTTGGGGATCATCAATAAGGAATCCCATAGCCAAGCCATAGAAAAGCTCAAGGCAAGGTGGTTCTCCATGTACTTACAGCAAGAACAAAAATGGACTGACAAGATTAAACAATATAAACAACAACTAGAGGATACAAAGAAGTTAGTACAGCAGACTACTAAGATTGCCTTTGAAGGCATATACAGTAGAGAGCCACCTAAGTCTTATCCTCTCTTCTTGCATGATCGGTGGGCAGCATTCAGACTTGAACAATTGGCAATAGGACAACCTCATGAGATAAAACGGCCAGATGATTTTATTAGTATCTATGTCTCTGCAGAAATGAAAGACCAAAATTTGTTGTGTGAATTATATCTTTATAACTTCATCCTCCCTAACAATGTCTGCTGGAATCCTAACCCCAGTGTTGGAGATGTTCAGTTAAGGGCATTCACCTCTCACATCCTTGGTCTATCTCAATGGAAGAAAGATGCCGAATTCTATAGGAGAATGGAGGTTGAGGCAAGCCTAAATGTGAGGGATGAGTATCCATTGCCTCATGTTATGAAAGATGACCTACAGAGGTTAAGGGCAGATCCAGGAGATGTTGTCACCATTCGTCAGCACCAAAAATTTGTCATATCAGACTTCATGTAGGTGTCTAGAGCACATTCAATTCAGGCACTATTGATCTCTCATGATATCTGCGAAGTTCTCCCTAAATATCTAAGGGACCGAAACCCAATAGGGTATCCATATTTCGGATTGGCACTTAATCAGGCTTCATTCTATGCTAACTCTTTACTCAGATATGGTAGTCGGTGAATAGGGATGAGGTTCCATTTCCCTATTATTTGGTGCCCCAGCAGGTTTTATAAAGCCTCTACTACGTGGGATGAGGAAGAGAAAAGGCTTCAGTGGTTACAGATGGAAAGGACCCTTGGGTATTACAATCAATGTTGCCAGAGCGCGAAGCGAAGCGGGAGCGTTTTTAAGAAGCGGAGCGTCGGGAGCGTCATTTTCAAAAAATCCTCAGGAGCGAAGCGTTCCGGAAGCGTCTATTATATATATATATATACAAATTTTTATATATATTGTGTTTATATTAAAAAAACATGCAGAAAGACAAATTAGCTACAGAATGTATGAAAACATGCATATTTGTACATTGTAACATTAAAATGGCATCCATAGTAGTAAGTAGTAGTACATCAATGATTAATCATTCGAGCATCAACCATCTAGAATCTAGCAATTACAAACTTACAAACCAACATACAAATTTTTAAGCCATATAATAGAAAGTAGACCATTAAGTTATGGAATGAAATCAGTCATCTAGCAATTGTCAACAATAACATGAGTCATGACCAAATAGTTATGATTACAAAATAGGCCATCTGCACTAAATTATGAAGATCGAAAGGTCCGAAACAATAAAGTTTAAACTGTGCTAAACTCTAGAGTCTAGTTGCTAAATGCTATGAATCTATCCTCTATAGACTGACATGTAAAGTAATGAAGCACCCCATGGAGCTTCCTGTCACTAAACCATTTTGTAACTCTCCAAGTCACATTTTTTTGCAACATCTTTGAAGTACAGAATTGGTTTCTTGGGTTAATTGTGCTAATCAATTTAAGGTAATTCGCACTTCCACTCTAATTTATAATGACTTAGCTTAATTAACTTTAGGGTTTCCCCCTAGGCTAGGGTAGTTTCCTAAGTCTCTAAAGTCATAGAAACAGAGCCAGTGTGTTGTTGTCCTAATACACACTTGCAAACGTGAAAAAAGTCCAGCTCACTTAGTGTGTCCTTGGAGGCACAATGCCTAGGTTCACAGTCCACACTGTCACCTTGACTGTGTTGACCGCTCGTTTAGCACGGAGGTCAACTCATATATAATGAAGATTATCTATGTCGAAGACAGCAGGGTTCTACTGGGTGTTTTTAAACACCAGCACTTAAATTTTTGTAAACGGGATCTCCGCACCCCTGCGAGGG
>ML846111.1:0-14047 GCA_009831015.1 Picea engelmannii | reverse complement strand
CAGAAGGCAACGTGCTAAAGGAGAGACCATAAATGAAGCAATCATCATTGGAAAAGAAGAAGGTGGCTTGCATAAGCTAAAGGGTCACTCAGAAGCTGCCATGACCCACGCCATTGAGAATCCATGTGAACTTTGGCATAGAAAATTAGCTCACATTAACTACAAGGCGCTACCATACATATGCAAAGCGGTCACAAATTTACCAGAACTCAAGGTTGACCATGAAGGCGTATGCAATGGATGTGCACAAGGGAAGAACATCAAGAACCCTTTTCCGAAGAGAGACAACAAAGCAGAAGGAGTCCTAGAACTCATTCATTCAGATGTCTGTGGCCCAATGCCATTGTCCTCCATTAGTGGATATGTATATTCTCGTAAGACCTGGGTATATTTTTTGAAATCTAAAAATGAAGTGTTCAGCAAGTTCAAGGAATTCAAAGCCTTGATAGAGAATCTTTCTGAAAGAAAGATTAAGATACTCAGGTCAGATAATAGAGGAGAATATACCTCAAAAAAGTTTGTGAACTTCTACAAAGATGTTGGGATCAAGAGAGAGCTCACTACTCCCTATAATCCCCAACAAAACGGTGTAGCTGAACGAAAGAACAGAACGATAATGGAAGTTGTGAAGACTATGATCCATGATCAAGATCTTCCTATGTGTTTATGGGCAGAAGCAGCAATGGTAGTTGTATATGTGCAGAACCGATTGTCCCATAGTGCACTTGGGCTCAAGACCCCGGAAGAGATGTTCACTTGAAGGAAGCCAGAGGTAAGCCATCTCAAAATATTTGGCTGCCCAGTATCTATTCATACACCGAAAGAGAAGAAAAACAAGCTAGAACCTTCAGAAAAGAAGGGAATATTTGTGGGATACTGTGAGGTCTCCAAGGCCTTCAGAATCTATATACCAGGTCACCATCACATTGAGATCAGCAGGGATGTGACCTTTTGATGAAGATACAGCGCTCAAGAAATCAAGAAGATGTCAACTTGAAGAAGTATATGAAGAGGAACCCGTAATCCCCAGAACTGCAGTGAGGGAGGTTCCCAGAGCCGCAGAACCGGTGAGGAAAGTCGTAACTTCCCCTGATGAGGAAATTCTAGAAGACCGTGATATATTAGAAGTTCAAGAACCTCCTCAGATGACGATCCTCCATAAAAGAAAGCCAACTTGGGCAAGAGAGCTTATTCAAGATGGAGAGAAGTATGGTGTTCCCGAAGGAACTACGAGACAGGTGAAAAGACCAAAGCCATTCTCCAGTTATACGGCTTTGATGTGTGATCTTCTAGAGGAGGAGCCTACCTGCTTTGAAGAAGCCATTCAAAAGAAAGAATGGGCAGATGTCATGACAGAGGAATACCAATCTATAATAAAGAACGAAGTATGGGAAATAGTTCCCAGACCGAAGAGTAAAGATGTGGTGTCCTCCAAATGGCTCTTCAAAATAAAACATGTTGCTGATGGAAGTATTGAGAAGTATAAAGAAAGATTTGTAGCTTGTGGCTTTTCTCAAAAAGAAGGCATTGACTATGAAAAGGCATTCGCTCTTGTAGCCAGATACACTTAGATCAGAACCATCATAGCCCTTGCAGCTAAGATGAAGTGGAAACTGCACCAGATGGACGTAAAGACAGCTTTCCTAAATGGTGTCATCGAAGAGGAAGTGTATATAGAGCAACCTCAAGGATTTGAAGTTGAAGACAGGAATTCTCATGTCTGCAGGTTGAAGAAAGCATTGTACGGATTGAAGCAAGCTCCTAGAGCTTGGTATGGCCGAATAAACAACTTTTTGACGAGCTTGGGCTTTACCAAGAGTAAAGCAGATTCTAACCTCTACTTCAAGGTTATGAACGATGAGCCAACAATATTACTGCTATATGTGGATGACTTATTCTTAACCGAAGAAGAAAAGCTCATCATTGAATGTAAGAAGAGACTTGCCTCAGAATTTGAAATGAAAGACCTTGGCCTAATGCATTATTTCTTAGGTCTTGTGGTATGGCAGCGTCCAAAGAGGATCTTCCTTAACCAAGGGAAGCATGCAGTCGAAATCTTATAGAGATTCGACATGTTGGAATGCAAGTCCATGAATACGCCCATGGAAGCGAAGCTGAAGCTGTTGGTCGACACTTCGTCAAAATTGATTGATGCCACACTGTACAGACAGATTATTGGATCGTTGATGTACCTGACGAACACCAGACCAGACATTTGTTTTTCCATGAACACCTTGAGTCAGTTTTTGGTAGAACCCAGACATGTTCACCTAGTGGCTGCAAAACATGTGATGAGGTACCTTAAGAGTACAATAGATTGTGGTCTCAGCTATGACGGAGATCATGATTTCACATTGAGTGGATATACTTGATGCAGATTGGGCAGGAAGTGTTTCTGACAGAAAAAACACTTCAGGATGTTGTTTCAGTTTGGGATCAACCATGATCTCGTGGCAGAGTAGAAAGCAATCCAGCATTGCTCTCAGCACAGCAGAAACAGAATACATTGTTACATGTTCTGCCAGCTGCGAAGCTATATGGATTTGAAAGTTGTTGACCGGTCTATTTGACCTAGAGATGGAAGCAACCATGATCCTATGTGACAACCAAAGCTACATAAAGATGACAGAGAATCCTGTATTCCATGACAGGTCGAAGCACATAGAGATCTGATATCATTACATCTGTGACATGGTGCAGAGAGGAGCCTTAAAGCTCCAGTACGTTAGCACGGATGAATAGGTTGTTGATGTGTTGACCAAGCCTCTATCTCGTGTAAAGTTTGGGCACTTTCGAGATAAGCTTGGTATAGTCCGAAATGACCTTCCTCGAAAGGGGGAGTAGTTGTTGTGATGAGACATCTCTTGCTTCCAGCTTCAGTACTGTGACGTAAAGCAAAAAGATGTGATGAGACTAGCACTGTGCTTCCGGCTTGACAGATGTGACGTAAAGCCAGTCTAGTATCTTGCTTCCAACCTGATGGTTGTGACGTAAAGCAAGAAGATGTGATGAGACTAGTACTGTGCTTCCGGCTTGACAGCTATGGCGTAAAGTCAATCTAGTATATTGCTTCCAACCTGATGGTTGCGACGTAAAGCAAGAAGTGATGAGACTAGCACTGTGCTTCCGGCTTGATAGCTGTGACGTAAAGCCAGTCTAGTATCTTGCTTCCAACCTGATGGTTGTGACGTAAAGCAAGACGATGAGATGATACTAGCACTGAGCTTCCGGCTTGACAGTTGTGACATAAAGCCAGTCTAGTATCCTGCTTCCAGCTTGATTGTTGTGACATAAAGCAGGATGAGTTTCTTGCTTCCAGCTTGACTACTGTGACGTAAAGCAAGACTATGAGATGAGACTAGAACTGTGCTTCCGGCTTGACAGTTGTGACGTAAAGCCAGTCTAGTATCCTACTTCCAGCTTGATTGTTGTGACGTAAAGCAGGACGAGTTTCTTGCTTCCAACTTGACTGTTGTGACGTAAAGCAAGACTATGAGATGAGACTAGAACTGTGCTTTCGGCTTGACAGCTATGACGTAAAACCAATCTAGTATCCTGCTTCCAGCTTGATTGTTGTGACGTAAAGCAGGACGAGTTTCTTGCTTCCAGCTTGACTGTTGTGATGTAAAGCAAAACAAGCACTGTGCTTCTAGCCTTACAGCTGTGACGTAAAGCCAGTCCAGTATTATGATGATGAGCCAGCCTCGTGCTGTGATGATGATGTATTAGTTTTATAGTCATACATATTGATGCAGATGATGATTGCATTCCTTTGAGAATGACGACGTTGCCGATGAAGAAAACTTTCGATTATTTGTAGATACGCCAGTCAGTATTCCAAGATGATATTGATGATGTTGTCCTCTGACCCACTTGATGTTGTTAATGATGTTGTCCTCTCTCTCTCGCCTGATGCTATTGAAGAATACCCTTCTTGTTAAGGGGGAGTGTTGAAATAATGTAACTGCAAAGTGTATTCTTATTATTATTTGATATATTATCCATTGGATCAATCCCCATTATGGATTGATCATGTCGGCTATTGTAAAAGGACCAAATCCCCTTTTGCGGATTGGTCATAATGTAATTGTAATAGGCAAAAGAAGAAGTCGGCCCCAGAATATATTTAAGAGGTCCCAGAATATAATAAAGGTGGTTTTAACCACCCAGTTTGAGAAGTCGGCCCTGCCAGTGAAGAGACACTTCACACGTGCCAAATTTGTATAAATAAGGAGGCTAGCGCCTCACTTAGACACACACCTCACTTGCTCATTGAGAGACAAGTTTCGAAACTGCAGTTGGAGAAGAGAGAGAGAGAGTCGCGCATCTTTTGGAGAGGATCTTCTGTATTAGCTTGAGTTATCTCTTGGCATTGTATTGGCTATCTATAATAAAGAAGTTTTGCTGGGTTTTCTTCCCCTAGAGGGTTTCCCAAGATAAATGTTGTCTCTCTTGTGATTGCGTATTTCTCAGTGATCTTGTGTTATGTTATTGTTATCTATTGAAATGCAAAGAACTATAATAATGGCTTAAACATTAACACAAACAACCAGCTATCCAACATATATAAACCAACAAGAATACTCTTTGCTAATCTACTCAAGCAAACTACTTTACTAAAGATCTACTCAACACTACACAATAAACTCAAACACCACAATGTCACCTCATATGAAAGAATGCAACCAGAATACTCTTGGTGATTCTAAACCCTCCAAAGCTTTATTAATCCAAATGGGAGAGTATTGCAGCAACAAGTTGTTCCAAGACTCTCAAGAGAAAAATGGGATGGAATGCAAGATGGCAAGAGCAAGAGAAGTGGGGCGAAATTTCAGTATAGTAACACTAGCTCAAAGATTGGTGAAGAAATGAGTGAGGGGAGGCTCTCTTTTATAGCTCAAGAGGCAAAGTGAACCCTCTTGGATGAGAGCCATGTGTCCAAAACCAAGCAAAGGAGATGATCTCAAGGAGAGGGGCACACCACATGAGGGTTTTGGCATGGATTGAGGGTGTGGATGGGTGAGGTGGAGCGTGGGACCAAGTGAGGATGAGGTGGTAGGCTAGGAGGGGCGCACTACTCATAGGAGGGGCCCACAAAGCAATTAAATTGATTTCCTAAGTTTTCTATGTGAAGAGGGGCGCAAATCCCCCTAGGGGGCGTGAGGAAATGAGGGAGTGAAAGGGTGAGGGGGTGAGTAATGGTTAGGATGTGGTTTGGGTAGGTTAGGGATGCCTTTTCTTGCCCTTTTCCATCTTAACATTAACCCATTAACTCAAATTTACAAAAATTACATTTTTGACTTAACAATAAAAATTGTTATTTTGACTGACTTTGACTCCGGGTGGACAAACACCTAGCTAAGTTTGTCCGACTGAGCTGAAACTTGGCCCAAGGGTGTAGGGGATGCCTTTCCATTTCTTTTGAGCACAAATACCCCTAGCAAAAGCCCAAGGACCTAGTTTTTACAATAATTGCTCAAAAACAATTAATTAATTAAATAATTATAAGCCCAACCTTCGGAAAATTAATTAAATTTAATTAATTAAAAAAACCCTAACTAAACTCGACGAAATTCCGCGAAACTTTCTATGATGTCTTTCATGGTCATTTACATCATTCCTAAACAATAGCTACCAGAGGATGAGACCATTAGAACGTCGTTCACCACTTTGGAGGAATTATTGCAGGTGTGAGGGAAAAACTCAAGGGAAATTAATAAGGCTGAAAAGCCCAATTAAAATCCCGAGGATAAAAAACCCTCGGTGAAAGGAACTCTCCCAATGAAAACATCCCAAGGTACCTGACCTAACTATGATCCATGCAGACCTATTACATTATTAATCCACGCAGGGGTGCGGAAATTCCGTTTACAAAAATTTGTGCTGGAGGCATAAATTGCCTAGTAGAACCAAATTGTCTTCGACATATTAGCATCTGATGATGCATATCTTCATGGCACATGGAGTTGACCCCCTAGTTGAATAGGCAGTCAACACAGTGTAAGATCCATAGAGAGCAACTCTATAACATACCATGAGAGCAACTCTATAACAGCCAAGGGAAAGTTCCACAAATGTTGTTAAAGAAATAGAAAAATAGAGCAATAGGCCAGCAAGATTCATTAGGAAGCGCCCATTTTGCACCCTGGAGCGAGCTTACGAAATTCAGAAGCGGGCTTCCAGAGAAGCTTCCATGGAGGATTCATGACTGGGGAGCAGTCCATGCAGGGATAGCAGAAGAGGAATAGGTTGCATGAGGACATGCAACCAGATCGGCAAGAGGGAGATGATGAACTCCCACTTTGGCATCATTTTTGTTCCCTATCTCCTTTTTATGTTTTCCACAGACTTATCCCTATAAAGTCCTACCTTTCTCACAGGTATTACCACTGCGACATAATCATCTTAATTTATGTTCATAGATTAGAATTAGAATTAGAATGAATTTTAAAAAATATTTGAATTATTAAATGTATGTGATTTTCAATAACATTAACTCTGACCATAGAATGCAAGGTTCCAGGTTCATTCTCTTGAACGATACGAAGATGTGTATTTATGCAAGGCATTTTAAAGATATCTTCAAGGCAGTTTATAGAGATATATAAATTATATTTCTCAAGACAGAGTATTTTAAGAAGATGTATGTCCGGTTGACAACACAACATTCCACGTTCCATTTTGCATATATATATCAGCACTTACAACAGCACGGTAGCACCTTGAATGTACAGCTGACACGTGGGCAAGTGGCAGGGTTGATGTTATTTCGTTGGGCACCAAAGGAGATCTGCATAAAGCCACGGATGAGTAACCGTGAGCATTGAATAAGATGCTCAGCATCTTTACCTCATCGCACATTGTGAAATCCAAATAAGGAACAAGTGTAATAGTCCACCAGGTGCATCCGAGAATTGAAGCAGCCATTGGATCGTGCATCTAGTTGTTTCAACGAATTTCCTAGAATATAGGGGATTGGTGCTCTGTGTACAGAGTTATTTTTAGCCATGCATTCTGTATATATATGTGTGTGCTCGCTTGAGCAAGGACACGATTTTTGTACGAGATGTATTAAGCACAGAACTAGGTGACTGTTGTTTCTGATTTCATAATTTCCAATATATAATTTCTACTGTGAGTGATAACTCTCTGTTGGTAGCTTAGTCAAGTGTGAGTACGGAAGTACTATGATCGTGGGCCCACTCACAGGTACAGTCCATACCATTTACTTTATGTTCATAGTTGTTGTTGCTAATTAGATTTATATATGTTGATCAGATTTATGTAGGATTGTTAGTTTATGTATTTTTCATGGTATGTTGAGGAATGGTTACATGCTACATAATGGCCCCTAAACATTGTTGAGTAATGGCAGTCAATGACTATTAGAGCTAATATATTTCAGCCAGCGTTTAGAATAAGATATGCTCCTATCCTAACATTTCATGATTGAATCTAGATATATGTAGATCCTACTACCACAATAGTTTTGACATCATTCACAGATCGTTAAGTTGCCATGACTATTCTTGCTATGTCAGTGTGATAATAATTTATGAATTCCATAGACCTTAATATTTTTTTTTGATAAGTGTGCACTTTTGCTACAGAACCATAGTACTTATGAATTTCGATTAAGTGAACATTCAGGGATTAAGCTTATGATATCTGAGAGAACTTAGTCCTTAAAAATACCACAACAAGACTGAAGATCTAAGTATTGTGACTCATTTTTTTCGTATCCATAGTTTACATTGTGCTAATCCTCTTTTCTGTGTAAACTGCACAGAGTGCCTCATAAGCACACATTGAGCATCGGGTTGACAAATTAATGAATGAGTGTAATACGATGCTAAACAATTAGGAGCTATATTTTTACCTCGTCACACTTCTCTCTTGTAATAATTTTCTGCAATTTTCTTTTATTGTTTGCCTACATCTTGGTGAGTGTTTGGCTAAGCCAACCCCCAAAATCGCAAAGCTAGGAAGTAGTATATAATTTCAGCTAGTTATTCTTTATTTGTTTGCCCCACTTGTCATTATGACAAGGTTGAGTGGCTAGGCTTTACTTTCAAGTTTTATTTTCCATTTCTTGCATCCACTTGTGCACAAAACCGGAAGGCTTTGTCCTCCATCTTGTGCACTTGTTGAGGTTGTTTAGTTTAGTTTCCTTTCAAGCATTTTACTTTCTTTTGTTTGCCTACACCTTGGTGAGTGCTTGGCTATGCCAACCCCCAAAATCGTAAAGCTAGATTAGTTCATGGTTTTTGCTTCTTTCACATGCTTAATGGTCTACATAATCTAAATCTAAGAAGTAATAATCATGTGCTAGTTTAGGCCCATGGAGGCATAATTGTTTAATTCTTTCATCTATTTTTACTTTCATTGCAAGTCATTTACTTTTTCATGCACTTTGTTATTTCAAGTTATTTACATTCAAGTACTTTCACTTAATGTAATTTATTTTTCCAAGTATTTAAATTTCTTGCAAGTCTCTTTCAAGTACTTCAAGCCTTTTCAAGTTTATCTCTTTAAGTACTTTACTTTCATGTCTTGAAATCTTATGAGCAATGTATAATCTTGTGGTTTATTTCAAGCATTTAAGTTTTTTGCAATTTGCTTTTCAAGTCTATCTTTCAAGTACCTTTACTTTTCAAGTCTATCTTTCAAGTACCTTTACTTTGCAAGCACACTCTCTACACAAACACCTTATTGCAATCACCTTAACTAATTTGATCTAACTTAAACTAACTTAACTCGAGTTACCTTAGTCTCTTAGGCCTAAAATCAACCTAGTTTAATAGGTCACCCACCACTTACTGTCCAAACTTTTCCATCAAAAAGGGAACTTAAGGAAGAAGCGGGGGGTGCTAGATCGGGGACGATCTCACGACGCTTGGCGTCCTCCTTGTGAAGTACTTTTGTTCCTGGATTGACCTGTGGAGCTAGGGTGTGGCCTTGTTTGCCTCACTTATTGAACACCCAACAATTCTTTTGGTACAAGCGGGGAGAGTTCTTGGGTTGTCACTTAGTCTAGGATTCACTTCTAACTTAACAACTCAATTAATCCTAAAATCAATCCACTTAACCTTGGGCAATCTACTTGGGTATCTTGTGTGGTTTATGCTTAAGTTACACCTTGTAAGCACTTAATTTTTACTTCTTTTATGCAACTTCACTTTAAGCATTTGTGGATTTAGACTAAGTGATCTAAAAGTTACGCTCTAGCCCTTGGAGGCCTCTTTCATGCTTTAATTTTGAGTTTAAGTTTTTTTTTTTATGTGATTGGTCTCCTCCCTTGAAGTTGCGCATCCCCTGGAGGCTTCTTCATTTGTTGGAGCTTGTGGTTGTGTATGCCAATGAAACTTCCCCTTGAGTTGCGCATCCTTTTGGAGGCACTCTTGTTTGGGATAGTTGGCTTGATGTGTTATGGTTGTTTCTTCCTTTGAGCAATATATTCTTCACCTACACATTCAAGTTTCATTGCAAATTAGTTGCTTGGTTAGTTGCTTTGCTTTGCATAATTTGTATCTATTGTATATTTGTTATATCTTTTAGTTAGTCTTTGTATTAACCTTGTAAGTAGTTGTTTATCTCATTTATTTGTATCTAGTCTAATTGTGTAATCTTTTTTGTAATCTTTATAAAAACGAAACTCCCTTAAACATAGTTGACCCCTTGCCCAATCTTAGGCACTAGTCTTAGTAGACTTAGGGAAATGACTTATTTTGCATCTCTAATCTTGCACCTTGCATTGTTGCTTTTGCATATAGGTTAGATCCCCCAAACCTTTAATCAACTAAAATCAACTCCTAGAAATTAAGTTTTAACTTCACATAGTAACTAGGGTCTACCCCCCTTGGCTTCCCCAGGAGTAAGCCTAGAAGGAAGAGGTTCAATTCGAGGTGATAATGGGCTTTGAACCTAGGCATTGTGCCTCCAAGGACACACTAAGTGGGTTGGACTTAGCCCACGTTTGCAAGTGTGTATGAGGACAGCAACAAAAGTTGTGTTGGTTGATTTTATCAAATTTTAGGTCTCTCTTGAATTAAGGGGGAGATTTAGTGTGGAGGATGCAACCCTATACTATGTGACTACCCCAAATCCCTATCCCTTCAACCAAAAGGGAGTGTTGGTCGCTCAAGAAGAAGGACAAACAAGGTCCTTCCCTAGCTCCACAGGTCAAATCCAGAATGCTTGGGCACTCAAGCAAGGAGGACACGTAGTGTCGTGAAGCCGTCCCCGACTTCAACCCCTTGTAGCCTCCCAAGTCGCCATTTTTTGTGGTAGAAGCAATAAATGGATTGAGTGCCTACTTAATCTAGCCACACGATCCTTTTGTCCTTTCTTAGTTACCCAAGATCTACAAAGTGGCAACGTGAGGGAATACAGGGCAGAAGGCAGGGCACAAATTCAATTACTTTCCAAAACAAGAAATTACACTAGCCTTCACAATATTGCATGGATGGTTAGGCCAATCTCTTTGCAAGGTGTGGGTAAAAATTAACGTTTGAAATAACTTGGAAATAAAATATAACAATGCCCAGCCACATAACTTTGCCTTAAAGACAAAGGTGGGCAAAAAATAAGTAACTTTGCAACCTCACAACAATGGCACAATGTGGAGGACAAGTCTACAGATTTTGTGCCAAGGTGGGTGAAATGAAAAATAACTTAAATGAAAGAATTAAACTAGCCACACAACCTTCTCTTTATGGGAGAAGTGGGGCAAACAATAAAAAGAAAAAACAGAAAATTAAAATATAATCTAGCCTTCACGATTTTGCATGGATGGCTACGCCGATCTCTTTGCAAGGTGTGGGCAAACTAAAGCTAAATTACAATATCAGATTTTTTAATTTAGACAAAAGAATGCAAGCCCAAGAGACTCTCTTAGGTTGCTTACAATGCTTTAGAAGATTAGAGATGGAAGGGGGTTTGGTACCCAAACTCTTGGAGGCTTCCTTAAGTGTTTTTGGGCCAAATTTGAGCAACACTTCCCATTAACCTAGAGAGAACCTGCATAAAACAGAAAGCTATGCCTGCTGGAAAATGCTACAAAACACTTTTAGAATTAATTAATTTTTGTTAGTACATAAACAGAAATTAAAAGAAAAATTTATGAACATAAAAAGTAGTTTAAATGACTATTTCAGACCATAAAATATGTTGCAATGTAAGAGGAAAAGAAGGAGATGAGAACAAAAATATAAATGAAGCCTTGGATGGTTGAATGAGTGAATTTTCAGATCTGAAATTCAGTCCTCCAAACCCTTTAGTAACCTGCAAATGAGTATTTTCTTGCTAGACAATACAACAAGGAGGTAAGTGCATCAAATAAGTTTGCAAAATACTTTCCAAACTTGAAAGAAACAATCACAAAACTAATAACAATACTACTACCAATTATTCCCAAGCAAAATACTTTGCTTGGGTCTCCAAGTTAAACTAATGAAGCAAGAAATACAAGAAATGAAACGCAGCAAGAACACCATAAACAACATCAAGAAGACTCTCAATGCACACCATAGATCCTCCAAAACTTCTTTTATTATTCAGAAAATGTTGTTGCAAATACTTGCAGCAAGATTTACAATGAGAGAATGGGAAAGAGAGTGGGAGAGATTTGAGCAGCATAGACTTGCTCTGAGAACAGATGGAAAAATGAGGAGGGGTAGGCATTATTTTATACTTGGGAGAGAGGAAAGACCCCTCTTGGATGAGCTCCAAGTGTCACACATCAAAGATAGAAAGACAAAGTCAAGGAGGGCGCAATTTTAGGGTTTTGGCTAGGTTTAGGGTTTGAGGGGTGAGAGGGGAAGGGGGAAAACACCTTTACCTTTCACCCAACATGAAGTTAGGCTCAAGGAGGGACGCACTTAGGGTTTCACTTTGGCCAAGTTGATGAGCAAGGGGAGCGCACCTTTAGCTAGGGAGCTACCACTTTAAATTGTTGGCTTAGCAAGGGGGGGTCTTTTAAGTGGAAAAACACTTTTCCAACTTAGGAAAAAGGTTAGGAAACCTTTCCCCACTCTCTCTCATGACTTTACTCACTTTTAAAAAAAATGGTTTTTTTACCTTAGCCAATTAAAACCTGACTTTTGACTGACTCTGACTCCCCATGGACAATGACCTAGCAAAACTTGTCCAATTGAGCTGAAACTTGGTCCAAGGGTGTAGGGGGTCATCTTCCATTTGTTTTGAGTACTCACACCCCTATACAAAATCCTCAAGGACCAAATTTTTACATTTTACATCAAAAATAATTAAAATTTCAAATTAATGGAAAATTTTAATAATTAAAAAAAAAACTATCAAAACTTAACGAAATTCCGCAAGACTCTAGAAGATGTCTAGCATGGTCATTTACAACAATCTTAAACCTTAGTCGCCCCTTGGACTAGACCATTAGAACACCTTTCACCACTTTGGAGATTTTGTGAGTGAAAAACTCAAGGACAATTAAAATGGCCTATTAGGCCTGATTAATTAACTAAGGAAAAAAAACACTCGATGAAAGGACTTCCCTAATGATAAAGTCCTAGGCAACTAACTAAAAAATTGACTCATGCTGACCTATTATATTATTATCCCACACAGGGGAGCGGACATTCTAATTACATAGAAAGACGTGTTGGGGGCAAAATTTTCACTGTTGAGCCAAAAGTCTTCAAACTTGTTGTACCACAAGGTACATATCTTCATGGTACATAACGTTGACCCCTAGTCAAAATAGGTGGTCAACATGGTACAAGGTAGTCTATCATGGAAGTGAATGCTTGAAGCATGAAGCACACTTTGATAATGACAGAAATGAGGAAGATCTTAATGACCTAAAGTAGACAAGACAAGAAGGTGATACAATCAGATACCAAGCTAGCTTATCCTATAACTCTAGAAATGAAGTTGATATTATCAATTGTTGAGAGGTGGGGGAGGCAAGTGGTCTGGGACCTTAACATTGAACTTTCGAAGGAAAAACACCAGTCGCGTCCAAGGGTGGCAAGACCTGCCAGTAGAGGTTGCAACAAACACGGGAAGCAGGGAGAGGAGTTGTCCATGCAGTTAATGAGAGTCCAGCGGGGGTCAGCCCACTTTGATAAAGGCAAAGCAACCGATGTCACAGAGGGTAAAAGGAAAGTCAACAAGGGAGAGAAGAGGGCCACTCATTTCAGATACTCCGAGCAAGTGGAAGTATACAGACCTGCATATATGGAACATCATCCCCCCCCCCAGGTAAGAGTGAAGGTGGAAGGATATAGGAGGATGGGAACTCAAGAGAGAGCCATGTTTGGAGGTGAAGCTTAAAGGAGCCCTCTAGCATCTCACTGACAAACCCAAAGAATACCATAAACAGGAGAAAAGTCTTTAAGGAAGCCATGGACTCAGAATTTGGTCGTAAGAGATATGATCATGAGAATGGTGAAGGAGAACACTCAGAATTGGTCGTAAGAGATATGATCATGAGAATGGTGAAGGAGAACACTCAGAATGGAGGGAACTAGTAAGAAGACTTATATCCTGGCTCAATCCCTTCAACAAAAAATGGACGAGGACGGTAAAAAACTGGAACCCAATGCTCAAAATGATGTCTGGAATTAAGTCTTTCATCCAACAAAGCAATAAGTTTGGTTATAAGGAAGAGGAATGGACCCTGCAAGTGGACCGGGACAAGATGTTATCTACACCGTGATCCATTGCGACCATCACAGTTATCTCAAGAATCAAGACCCAATACATCCTAGAAAAGATTGGGATCGACCGACTGAATGGCGGAGGAAAACTAAAAGTGAGCCTAGCAAAGATGGAAAGTCAGAACAAAGGAGCTTAGCACCCGAGTAACTTTAGTTTATGGCAGAATATATTTTTTTAACTTTTACTACAAGTTATTGATATCTTAAGATTATATCTTGCATAGAAGCAGCTGGTATAGCACTCGGTATATAGTAATTACTAATTACAGTACTCAGAAGGAAGATTCTGACAAGACTATGTTAAAGCTTGTAAACAGTTTAACTAGTAGGAAAGCAAATGGTAGATCCAATAT
>ML846109.1:15903-30150 GCA_009831015.1 Picea engelmannii | reverse complement strand
CCATAGCAACCATGTCGGAGATGATACCTCTTAACGTTTCTCCTCCCACGTTTTAGACGTCTCTCTTGCCACCTTCAAGACGTTGGTCTTGCCACGTTCCTGATGTCTCTCTTCCCACGTTCTAGATGTCTCTCTTGCCACCTTGAAGACGTTGGTCTTTCCACGTTCAAGACGTCTCTCTTGCCACGTTCAAGATGTCTCTCTTGCCACGTTTAAGACATCTCTCTTGACACATTCAAGACGTCAGTCTTGCCACATTCCAGATGTCTCTATTGCCATGTTTCAGATGTCAATCTTGCCACGTTCAAGACGTCGGTCTTGCCACGTTTAAGACGTCGGTCTTTCCACGTTCCAAATGTCTCTATTGCCACGTTTCAGACGTCTCTCTTGCCACGTTCAAGACGTCGGTCTTGCCATGTTCAAGACGTCGGTCTTGCCACATTCAAGACGTCACAATAACGACGAAATCTATGTCGTCGGAAAAGAGACGTCATGTGAAATGACGTTTGAGGGGGTCTATTGTGTGTTGTTCTCCTGACAATATAAAGTGGCAATTGCGTCGAATGCGTTGTCGGAATTTGACCTAAATGTACTAGTGTTTGTGACTGAATTCCAGAATAGGGAGAATGAACGTGACCACACACTCTTGTGGATAAAGGGTGCACCAGACTATGGAGATGACAACAATTCACAGATCGACCAATTTGTAGACAAATACATAACATGCAACACAAATCATTTGGATCCAAAACTTTCCAAAGTTCATATACATTATCATACAAGAAGTTGTAGAAAATGAAAAAAAATTGCATTCAAGATACAACTTTCCCATGCCGCCAATGAGAACAACAAGAATCATAGAGCCACTTAGTTTAGAGGACAATGTTGTTGTTGATAAATCTAAACCCTTGTATGCATTTCTAGAATAAGGAGAGTTTGACGAGTTGATGAGCTTCGATGACTTCTTGAAAGAGCTAAATCTATTAGAAGATGAGTACATCCAAGCCATACAATGCATGCTTAAACAACCAACAATTTTCCTTAAACAAAAACTTTCCCATGTTTGGAACAATAGTTTCTCCAAGGACATGTCAATTATGTGGAATGAAAATACAGATGTACAGTACGCCCTCAATGCATATGCTACAACATCATACTGTACCTCGCATATGACAAAGGTTGACAAATCTATGACAAGTGCATTCGGAAGAATACGCAAAGAACATGAAAGAAGTCATATTGATGCCACACAAATGATACATACGCTTGGCAATACATTTCTTAATCTTCAACAAATGTCTTCTCAACAAGTAGTCCACATTGCACTTTCCCTACCCCTCAATTGTAGTTCAAGAAAATGTGTCTTCATAAACACATCTCCTCTTGAGAAACGCACATTTGTGCTTAAACCACCATTTTTTCTAGAACAAGAACCTGACAATTCATAATAATACACACAACTTACATGCACACATGGATGATATACTCAATGACTATGATACAATGCAATCCGATATTTTGTGCTTGTAGGAAACATACATAGCATTATGCATGCAAAACAAACAATTTCCAAATCACAATTGCATATCAAGTTACATTACACATGGGGTGATGATATTGGTGAAAAAACATGTACCAATTTTGGACCATATATATTTCGAAAAAAAGAGTGTTGAGATGGTGCTTGCAAAAATATTTTTCCATGGAACAAAAATTGCAATACTGAATCTGTATGTTTCTCCCCATGCAACATTCTCCAACTTACTAAATGTTATTTCCAATGCATTAGAACATTTGCATCTGAACGGACCCATTGTGCTTGTAGGAGACTTCAATATTGACATGCTACAAAATAATGCCAGAACAAAAGAATTGGAAAACTACATGTGAAAATACAGTCTCCGCTTTCTTTTGAACAACACAAGCCATGTGAAAAACGCACTTTTTGACCATGTGTGGTCAAATGTGCCCATTCCTCAATACAAAATATATATCTTAGACACATACTCGTTTGATCATGATACAATTGGTATTTCACTTGAACTATGTGATATACACAAAACATATTTCAAAGTCATATTTCTGTGTTTCAAAGCATATCTGTATAGGTTGTTACTAAAAAAAAAAAAAAAAAATTATCCAGCTTCTTAGTTTTCCCTGGTTTGTACACATACTGGTCTGGTCACCACATAGTTGATGTTTCACTTGAATTATGAAATATACATCAAGCATATTTCAGAATCATATTTCTATGCTTCAAACGACATCTGTCTATCTTGTTGCAGAAAATCAAGATATCCAACTTCTTAGTTTTCCCTAGTTTGTAATTACTTTTGGCCACAAATTTTTTTTTGTGGAAAAAAAACAAATATACATACATACGTATATATATATACAAAAACTTGAATGAACTAAAACAAAAGGTACATTCTTCTAACACTATCTGTTACTCTATTCCTCTTATTCTATTTTATTTACTCTATTTACATAATACTTGCTTTTTTCTTTACATTTCAACTTATGTTCATGTTCGTTTTGTTTCTTGCCTTTGTTCATAGAAACAAACAGGAAAACTAGACACTGCAAAGAAATCCTAACCAGGAATGTAAAAGAATCCATGCAAAGGTGCATTTTTCTACTCGTGTTCCATATCCAATAGTTTTTCGTTTACTCTGTCTATATTTGTTGAATTGGTTTGCATCTTTGTTTTGTTTTTTTCCTCCTTCGACACTCCATATCTTCTTGTACATTGAATTGTCTTCATGTCAATTATATTTTCTGTGCTACTATCTTGAAATAAATCAATTTGTACTCCATCTTTTTATTTCATGTGTTCCTACGTAACAATTTGCTTTCATGTCGGTTCTTACCTCCCTTTATTTTTCCTGTTCTATACTTATCCATTCTCCCTTTTTTTTCTTCCCCTCTACTTTCATTTATGATTCTATACTTAGTCCCATGTCTATGCTCGCAAGTTCCGAGAACGACGGAATGGAAGATTTCATGTCCATCTATATCTCTACATCACTTAATGCTCTTCGTTTTCATAGTTCACGAATTTTATGGCCGTTGGTTCCTGCGTAGGCGCCATCAAACTCTCATGCCCTGTGTGCATGGTATACATCTTGCACCCAAAACTTTGGTGATCTACAATTCAACCCAAAATCGAAGCTTGCGACTCATTTTTCCCAGCATCTGTTGATATTTTTCCTAGTTCTTCTCAACAGTTATCCAATTTTTTGGCCGCGGGTTCCCCCCCAATTCATTATCGAACTCCCATGCCCCGTGTTCAGATAACATCTTGCATCCAAAACTCCAGTTATCTACAATTCGACCCCGGGATCCTCGAACTCCCAAGCCTCACTCTTTCTCGAACTCACAATTTGTATATCCATCTATATCTTGACATCACGAGTTCGACCGAGATCTTTCATTTCCTTAGCCAATTTTATGGTCGTGGGTTACCGGCTACACGTTATAAAACTCTCATTCCTCGTGTTCCGAGTATACATATTCCATCCAAAACTTGGGTCATCAATGTCTATGCTCGTGATTTCCCAGGACGACGGAGTGGTAGATTTCATGTCCATCTATATCTCTACATCACGAGTCCGACCGACCACCGTTCGTTTTCATAGTTCGTGAATTTTATGGCCGCGGTTTCTTGTGTGGGAGACATCCAACTCTCATGCCCCATGTGCACAGTATACATCTTGCGCCCGAAACTTTGGCGATCTACAATTCGACCAGGACTCGAAGCTTGTGACTCATTTTTCCCAGCGTCTATTGATATTTCAAATCATCTGTTGATATATTTCCCAGTTCGTCTCAATAATTAGCCAATTTTATGACCGCGGGTTCACCCCCAATGCATTATCAAACTCCCATGCCCTGTGTTTAGATAAGATCTTGCATCCAAAACTTCGGTTATCTACAATTCAACCCTAGACTCCTCCAACTCGCAAGCCTCACTCTTTATCAAACTCACAAACTGTATATCCATCTATATCTTGACATCATGAGTCCGACCGAGCACTTTCGTTTCCTTAGCCAATTCTATGGCTATGGGTTCTCGGGTACGTGTTATCGAAATCTCATTCCCAGTGTTCTGAGTATACATCTTCCATCCAAAACTTGGGTGATCTACAATTCCACCAAGGTATCTCAGGTTCAAAAAAGTACCAAAGCATCTTTAATTATCATCCATGCCTGCCATGTTTTCCACTTCCCAATAGACATTAATTATGATCTTACTGGTGACAGTTCACAAATGTTCGAAAATATTGGCATTAATAATCTAAAATCTCGAGGTGATCTCCCATTAAAATGCATTTATGGGAGAATATTATGGAATCTGATTAGTTTCCTTTGTCAATCTTGAATTCACAAAAAAAATGATGGTTGTTTTTTTGTTTTTTTAAGACGTCATCGTACCAAGAATTCAATAATGTGATGGCTTGCTGTCATCTACAAAGGTGTTCACATGATGTCGCTCTTTAGTATTGTGCACATAATTTTAGAACCTTACAGGTTTGCATATCTGAGGCTTTTCTTGCATATGAAAATGTTGGTCCACCATTCCAATTTGAACATAGTTTGCATTTGGGCCACAGAGAACATCAATAAAATAAAATAATATGAAATTTGTTTAAGTAAATATTAACAAATTATCTTCTGACTTGACCCTTCTTTTGTCAAAATCCAGGCATATTACACAGTTGTCAATGTTTTCCCTGCTTTTCAATAGTTTCTTGATTTCCCTGCCATCTTCGCATGCTTTCCCAATGCAAATTGATGACACTTTTATTAGCTTTGAAAAGATTGGCATTAAAAGGCGAAAAGGTCGAGGACATCTGCCATTAAAACACATTGAACCAAGATTTTTCGGAGATTGTGTTATGATGTTGCAGCGTCCATTTTAAATACAATAAGGAGAAAAGGAAGGTTATCATCACCTTATGGATGCATCTCAACAACATGTCTGTGGAGATACCCTGAATATTTTCGGGCACGAGGACCAACGTTTTTAGTGGTCCATAGCTTATGACTACTACTCATCCACTTCTGCCCAGATGAAATTTATCTCGACATCTGAAATTGAAACGACACATTGTATCCCCAATTTTTTTTTTTTTACTCTAAGGACTTTTTCACGTACTGTGTCGAGAACTATATTCCGAACCAGTGGATTGTCCAAATGGGTGACCATTTCCAAATATCCCTATCACCTAAAGTGTTTTGAAAGATGTTAACACTTCCCAACCCAATGCCTACTTTCAAGGGCAAGAATTGCAAGCAGTTCTTAAATAAGCATGGAAACGAACTAGACCTCTTGCCGAAGTTATTACAAGACCCAGCACCCGCTCCCCGAGACATGGCCATATTATAGGTTAGTGCATGTAAAAATCTTTTTCAGCAAATTGCACTGCTTTTCACGAGGACAATGAGACAAGCCAGTGCAACCGGCATCTCTCAGATGATTTTGTATATTTTATATTTTATGGTCAAGAAACAAACCATATTCCATTGCCACAAGTTGATTTCCATTCAAAACTCTTCCTAGTTATTGCAATACAAGAGGCAAAATAAATTCTTTATGCCACCTTATTTAATTTTCGTCATGCCGAATTGCTATACATTTCCTGGACTATATATGTGTAGGATGATGAACTCAGAATTTGACCCATTAACACTCTCATGCCAAAAATTATGGAGACACGACACTTTCCAGCTATTTTATAAGGTCTTCAATTATTTTGTTTCATTTTTAAAGCATTGATATTTGGAAGGTATTTCCCCCGGTTTTCTAGCCAGTCAACAATCTTCCTGGATAGGAAGGACACGAGAGAATAAATGGAGGACTATAATGTTATAAGTATTTTCGGGTCTAAGCAAAATCCTTGCTTCCTTCCATGTCACATCTCTGGTACAATGATTTTTTCTGGAATAACAAGGGAGTACATCTACTAGTTGCATTTATTCCATGAAAAAGGGAAAGGACAATTCATGTCTATGCCTTGGAAAGTCTAGGATTTCATGGTCAGGAACCACTTCAAAAGTTCTTTCAATTATACTATCATGAATGGACTCTGAACTAGTACCAATGATTCGCACAAGCAGAACCGAAAATACCCAGGTGAAAAAAGTGTCGAATCCCCCACAGCCATAGCCAAGATGACAACATCTCGTGGTAGTACTCCAACGGCTTACCCAAGTAACAAATTCACACACAGTTCTTCAAGCGGAGGAGGAGATAAGAACCCTCGCTCCGACAAAATTGAAAGTTGTCACAAGCTTCCCACGGGAAGAAAACTAAAAACAATAGTCCAAGAACATGAGGGACCGAGGGGAGAAATTGATATCTATGATCTCTCCCTCGAAGATATGGAACTAGAAAATGACATTGAAAAATTGTTCTCTGGCGATGATCACCTAGACAACACTGCTCCTCACAATCCTCGGATGGAAATGCTTGGCATAGATACATTGGATGAAGAAGAGTCTTTTTCATTTCAGAGCGTTGTTTTTTACAGTGAATCAAAAAAATTGATTATTGAAAACAGAGATGTAAAGAATAAGAAAGGCACATCTCGTTCAGAGTTCAGCCTATGCAACATGAGCCCTTCCCAGATATCTAAGATGCATCGAGCAACTCGAGATTCTCTATACAAATCTATTAGCAGCCTTGAAACGAAGAACCTCATGTTAAAGACGTGAATTAAAGAATTGGAGACAACTCTAATGCCTCATCCATTGTTTTCTACTCCTTTGGAAATGGTTGGGTCCACCACACTTGCACCAAAGTTAAAAGGATCAACAAGCCTTCTCACATCGACCCGAGACTATGTGGAAAATAATATAAACAAAAGAATGGAATTAATAAAAGAAGCTTGGGAGATGTCAAAGAATATGGTCTCTTTTGGAACAAGAGCACATGCTTTTCATGAGTATCTGCAAGAAGATCACAAGAACGAGCAAGGTTTTTATCTTGATGCAGTTTTACCATTTCATTTTGAAGTTACCTATATGATAGAATCCAGAAGAAGACAAGATGATCTCCCTTCCTTGGATCGAATATACCAGCTAAACGCACGCTGGAAAGAAAAGTTAAGGAACCTGATTGGTATTGTTCAAGAATGTAGCCATACCATATCTAAAAGAGACAAACTATTCAAGAAGCTAACTGAGATAGATCTAGCTGGCAGCACCAATGAAGTCTAGGACCCGAAATTGTTATTAAACTAGTTGTTTTTAACCAAACAAGCATTTGATGATCAAGTTCATATATATATAAGACTGTCATTTGAAAATTTCTATGGCATTCTTGAATATGGTGAAGATGACGTGAAAAATTGGCTAGTCGGTTATGCAATTAGAAACAAAATTATTCAAGAAGAATTGCACAACTTGTCTATTGATCTAAGGGACTTGGAAAGTGAACTCTTCAATATAAAAATATGGCATGAAATGAATGTGGCGCCCATGAAGAGCTACATCGAAGAATGGTTGAAAAAAGTTGTCGACCAGATTACCAATGAAGGTCAAAGCTGACAAAAGCCATAAAAGGACATCAGCGAAGAAATGACAAGCCATGGAACACCATCATAGTAAGTTGATATTGATTACATTCTTTTGTCTTCATCCACTTATTCTAACAAAGCTTTAATCCAAATCTGACAATTTTCTCTTTCTTCTTGCCAGGTTTTGTTGTTTTCCATCGTCGACTTTCTTCTTTCTGCAAACTTCATTCTCGTACATCTTTTCTTCGTAGTTCGTGGTAGTCCCAATCAGAGTCATTCTGGAAAACACATTTTTATTTCACATAATGTGTACTGAACTATAGTTCTTTTTGCAAATTCAAGGACAACGTTTTTTTGGGGAAATATTCTCAAATGTATTTTGTGACCCAGTTTATCTAAATATAAATATTTCGGGTTGTTCTATGCTGATATTCAATGCTTGGTGTTGTTATTTGGAATTTTTATTTATTCGTAAAATTAACTCATTTCGATGTACATGTTCCTGTTCTATATTGTGCATGTATTGCAGCTTCCTATATTTCAAAATATTCTTCGATATACAAAATGTAAAGTCATGTATTTTTTTCTTTGTTCTTTGTAGGTTTGAGAAAAAAACATCGAGCCTAAAACACCATTCAAATTCGAACATTGTTTACATTTGGACCACAAATAATCTAGTAAGATACATTAATATGGATACAGTTTAAATAAACATAAACAAAATCCCTTTAAACTTGAACCTGACTCTCTCGGGCTCCTGGATTGTCCGTGAGTTGATCGGTTAGCAGACTGTCAAATCCTCATTTCCATCTATATATTCACATCAAGAACCCGACCGACGACTGTCCCTTTCAAGACTTGGCCAAATATCGCACTGCAACGTCCCAACTTAACTCTATCACATTCTTATACCGCGTGTTCCGTTATATAAATATTGCACCCAACACTTCTGTCATATACATTTTGCACCCAACAATTCTGTGATAAAAGAAGTTATATATTCTTTGATATACAAAATGTAAAGTCATGAATTTTTTTCTTTGTTCCTTGAAGGTTTGAGAAAAAAAAGTTGATCCAAAAACACCATTCAAATTCGAACATGGTTTACATTTGGACCACAAATAATCTAGTAACATACACTAATATGGATACATTTTAAATAAACATAAACAAAATCACTTTAAACTTGAACCTGACTTTCTTGGGCTCCTAGATTGTCTGCGGGTTGATTGGTTAGCGGACTGTCAAATCCTCATTTCCATTTGTTACACATTATTTTCATCATCCCTATGACCGTTAATGATGTAAACCTATCTGTATTCTTCAGAGGGGTCACTGGCCTGAGTTCCTGAAGAAAGAAGGGAGAAGAACTTTTCCTGAGAAAAGAAGTTGTATTTTCCTTTGTAAAAACCCTATAAAAAAGGAAGTTCACAGGCTGCCTATGTATTAGGGTGCGAGAATGCTTGATTCTCGTAGGCCACCCACACTTAGGGTGTGAACTGTTCACAGTTTGCACTGTAAGCAGGGTGCAAGAATGCTTACACATGGGAAAAACAAGCGTTTTCTCGAATCTTCTAGAAGGAGAAACTTCCATGGTGATGTGGCATCCGAATGGTTTGGATCTTACTCGCTTTCATGATTTAGTGGGATCATCCTAACCGCCTCACCTTATCCTCTTCAACTTATAAAAGGAGGGGAGCTCTCATGGAGAAATTTAGCTTTTGGGATTGGCTAAGTTGGATTTGGCTTGGAATTATTAGCTTGGTTGGAGTGGCTTTGAGTTTTTCCTTTGTCAAGAGAGATTGTGAGTATTATCATATCTATACTCTCAGAATTCTTGGAGTGGAAGTGTGTGGGGAACAAAGGACAGTTGGAAGGGACCTTACGACATCAAGGCCATGGTTGTAATCTCTCTTTCACATTTAATATGATACAGTACTATGATTCTTTCGTATAAATCTTGTTGTGTTTTATTGTATGATTCCTTGATCACATACATAGGTTTATATTGAGTTTATGCTATTTCTATAACTTTGGTTGGTTGCGTTCTTTTGCAGGTTCATCATTGTATCAGCATTAGAATGGAGCTAGGATGGCGATGGCGAGAGGAAGCACCATTTAAACGGTATGTCACCTATCCCTCTTTAGTTAGTAAATTCAATATTTAAAACTTAAGGAAAGCATCATGTTTTGGTGTGTTTTGTTCTAGATCTAGGTGGATCTACGGAGATCAGTTAGTGTCTGCACCTACCGATTTGTCCGATAACAAAATTGGTGACTCCACTGGAGAATGGATTGTTTCCTAGTTAGTCTAGTTTCCCTTGCTTTAATTTCTTTTTTTCTGGTCTCTGAGTCTGTGGGAGATCCATCCAAACTCTCTGAATCTAAAATTTCACTCAAAAATTTTGTCCTTTTTCCAAATTTAGTGATTACAAACCTTCTCGCACTGTACCTTTTTGTGGCCTGCGAGAATCACTGAAGTTTGCACCCTACTGTGTAGTCCAGTGCGAGATGTTCGCACTCTACCTATGTCCAGCCTGCGAACTCCACTGATTTTCGCATTGCACCCTATAGCTAGGCTGCGAACCCATTTGAAATTTTTGTATGGAATTAGGATTTCCTATCTTTTGATGCCCAATTTTTCTTTGATCAGCTGGATTGAACTTTTGGAGCCTATATTGATCTGTTTACAGTCTGCTTGACATTCTTTGAATTACTTTTAGCCACATCGGATTTGTTTGGTTTTGAAGGATTAGTCTCTTGCTTTGAGTGTCTTTCAATTACAAAGTATGTGTTTTCTTTAGAATTGTTTAGGGAAAGATCAGATTTCTTTTGAATAGTTCGCTTTAAAAGAAAACTTTTAGTTTGGGTTTATTTGTTTTAAGAAAGTTCATTATTTCTTTTAGTGAAATTTTTGAAACAAAAAGATTTAAGTTCTTGCTTTATATTAGATTGGGGGCATCCTTGCATTTGAAGTAGCGAAATTGCATGATTCTTGGCACTTTTTGATCTTAAATTATAAATTGGTGTACAATACCTTTTTCTCATTTCTTAAGAATATTGATATTGATAAGTTTTAATATTTTGGGACATTGTACATCTGGGAATGATACATGTTTTCTCCTTCTCATAGCATAGCTTTCATCAAAATGAAAATATTTCATCTTCATCTCTTTGCATAACTTTCGAGTTGGTCAAAACACCATATTGTCCACGGAATTTTCCTTTTGAGTAACAACAGCCATAAAGTAAAGCGCTTATAAAAATTGATTAGACATTTTTTATACTTTTTGGTAGCAAACCTACATTATATAAGTTGTAGGGCTTTGGAATAGGTATGAAAGATAACTTTCCAAAGTTGCAAACAAACATAGAATCTTGATTTAGGGAACGGTTAAATCCACTTATTACATTTTGTTCTGGGAATCCCTTCTAACATAAGGGTCAATCACGAGGTCGCATTGAGACTAGCAGAGTTACTCACACTGCTTTGTTGGTCTTGGTGTAGAGGTTGCACGTATTATGGGGGTCGCTTGAGAGGTATACGCACAATGATGAGTGGAATCCTTTCAAGTTGATTTCGGGCTAGATACCCTGCCCTTCACATGGATCAGACTGTCAATTGTTTCCCCAGGCATCACTATAGTGATTGGTAACCTTAGTGGCCTATCTCTTTAGGGTATTTACACAAGGTGACTATGGAGGGGCAAGTCTTCACGGTACCTGGAATTGAAGTTGGCCAAACTCACTCGAGCTCCTTGGAGGTTATACCCACGATTATGTGTGGGAGCTTGCACCAGGGTGTAAGTCCATTAAGAAGGTTGTCAACGTAACTTTTCCACCCGGTCTATCTCATCCCCTTCTTCCATTATTCTCGCGACATTGGATTTCATCACCAACTAGTGTGCTCATTGTGAGAAGGTTTTGTTTGCTTGCTTGCTTACTAGATTTTTAGCATGTGTTGTTTGTTCTCCCTAGTGGACTCTAGATTGGTTTTTTGTTTTTAATGGCATCAGTTCCCGAAATGACCAATGAAGGAACCTCTGCTCTAGGGGAACTTTTTTTTTCCTTCCTATGTAAACATTGATCCTCCTCACATCGCTACTTTGAGCCTTCCAGGTCTCACAATTGGATTACCGGTATGGTTGTTTTCCACTCAGGTAATCCCGAATGTAGTAAGTGCTTCGTTCGTAAGAACTCCCCCCTAAGAGAATCAACCTCATGTTGATCCTTCATCTTCTTTACCAATAAGGTCTTATTCGCCTTCTTCACTTGCAAGGTTGCCTTCCGTTTCATCTTCTTCGTTGAGTGAAAGTTCTGAAGCTAGTAACTCAGTGAATAAGAAGAAGAAGAAAAGAAAGGTTAAGAAGAAGAAAGATAAATAAGGGTCAAAACCTCCAACCACTGTAAAACATGTTGGAAAACAACTAGTTACTATTAATTGTTATGGGAGTGTTGATGTAAGCCCAAGTACCCTTGCAGACTTTGTAAGGGTAGCCATCTTCTTAAGGAATGCCCTGGTCTATCTAAGGTTATAGAAGCATGGTCTACACATCCTCGCTAATCCATGTCATTAGCCTTTGAACAACATGCTGATGATTTCCCGTCAACTAGTCAAGATATCATTGGGAAGCAGAAAAGTAGAGTCAAGTTCCCATGCATGTTATGCAAAGGGATTCATCTCACTCACCATTTCCATCGTATGGATGAAGCCTCGAAATTACTGGCAGAGATGACTATTTCACAACCTCAACTTCTAGTTGCTTATTGCAAGCTTTCTCTCAACCCACCTGTAGTTGATGGAATGATCACTCTGGTCCCTTCACCGGTCAATCCGGTTGATCATGTCGTCAATTTGGTCATGTCCTTAGTTGAACTAGTTGACAAAGTGGTTGATCCGATACCATCCTTAGTCAATCCCTCTCTCCCCTCATAGAGTGAAACTAAAGTGGTCGATCCAATCCCATCCTTGATCGATCCCCCTCTCCCGTTAGAGAGTGTCACCGAAGTGGTCAATTTGTTTCCACCTGTTGACCCCATTCTCCCCTTGAAGAATGAAACCCAAGTGGTCGATATGATCTCTCCATCGATCGATCCTACTCTCCCGCTAGAGAGTAAACCCGATACTGCCCATGTTTTTCTCATTGATACAGAATCTACCATGACGGGGGCTATTCCTCCTTCTCCCGTGGAACCCCCTCCAAGTTATGAGGCCATCCATTTTGATTGGGGTGTGCTAAGTGGACCTTGTATTCCCTCTCACATTCCTTTCTAGATTATAGTGTAGGTTTGTGGTCTAGACGTTCCTCAAACACTGATAGATGAAGGTGCATCCGTTAGTATTTTGTCCTCTATTGCTTGTCAAGCTTTGGGTTGTCCTCCACTTGTGTCGGTTACACAGAATCTATTATCTTTTAACAAAAGAACTAGTCAACCTTTAGGGACCCTTCCTCAGTTTCCTGTAACTTTGGGAGGGAAAACTGTCTTTATTAACATCTTGGTAGTCCAAGACCCCTTGGATTTTGCTTTACTCCTTGGGAAAGATTATGTCTATGCCATGAAAGCTATTGTGTCCACTCTTTTTTCGTGTGATATCTTTCCCTCACAGTGGACGAATTGTGACTGTTGATAAACTTTCCTTCATTGACCACGACTGGGTTGCCTCCGTGAATGGTTCTCATATGAATATGGTATTGCCCCTGCCACAGGTCAATTATGTGGCGTTGTCACCCATGGTGTCAACCTCTGATGACTTAGATCCTGTAGTTGACATGGTGATCTCTTCGATAGGTTTGTTAGAGCATGATCTCTTTACTCCTATCATGACCCTCAACATGGTATCCTTCCAGAGTTTGTTTCTTCCTTCCAGTGAAGACCTCTTGGAAGCCATGACCGAGTTTTGTCCCTCGACATGGTGTCATTCCGGAGCATTGTCCTCTTGGAATCCATGATCAAGAAGAGAGATTTCGAGGATAGTTTTTTTCATCTCTGTGGCAACCTTGTTAAAAAATGAAACAAAGGTTATGAGCATAGTTCTTGTTTCTGTGCCAAGCTTGTTAAAAAATGAAATAGTTTTTCCCCCTCTTTATTTGAGTCAAGTCCTTCATCTAGTATTAGAAGCTTCATTTCATTCTCCTTTGCAGTTCGATGAAACAAAGCTTGGGGGGCGTTTGTTTCAGCCTCTGGACTTCATGCTGAATTTAGAGCCGCTAGTTTCTTAAGATGGGGGCTAAGTACCAACCATCCATGTGTTATGTGTTGGGAAGTCCAAGCATAGTTTTGTATGGTTCAAGCTTGTGTAAAAATGAAACCACTTACCCCAAGAATAGTTTCCTCTGGTTCAAGCTTGTGTAAAACTGAAACCAGGTCCAAGCATAGTTTCCTCTAGTTCAAGCTTGTGTAAAAATGAAACCAATTCCAAGCATAGTTTTGTTTTGTTTTAAAGCTTGTGTAAAAATGAAAACAATATCGAGCTTAGTCTTTGTTCTTTCTCATGCTCGTAAATACATAAGAATAAGTTACCGAGCTTAGTATTTATTCTTTCTCATGCTCATAAATACGTGAGAATGTAACTGAGTATACTTTTATCACTTTTTTGAACTCGTAAAGGTTATACAAAAAAGGAACCCCCTGGAGTTCCCTTTAAGCTCTTTTCAAACTCTCTAAACATGAAAAGATTTTCGAGTGACCTTGTTCTTTTCATGCTCGTTAAAGTATTTGAAGAAAA
>ML846108.1:24063-36004 GCA_009831015.1 Picea engelmannii | reverse complement strand
GGGGAGGGGATAGAGAGGGAGTGGGTGTGAGAGTGTGGGGCATGGAAAGAAAAGGTATTGGTCTAGGTATTTCCATGCCTTGTGATGTCTAGGTAATACCATGTATATGAGTGTGAGAGGGAGAGAGGGGAAACATAGAGGGGGTGGTAGAGAGAGAGAGTCATAGGAAGGGGGGATAAAGAGGAAAGGGAGGTATAGTGAGTTAAAGAGATAAAGGGGGGAGAGTGGGGGAGAGAGAGGGAGGGGGATTAAAGGTGAGGGGGAGAGAGGAGTAAATGTAGGAGACAGATAGAGGAGAGATAATGGGAGGGAGGGGGGAATAACAAACAAAAAGTACTAAAGGAGTGCGTGCACATTTCTGGAACGTGTGCATGTTCCCATAGCATGTGTGCATTCCTAGAGCATGTGCGTGTTCCTAGAGCACATGAACATTCCTAGAGCACGTGCACCTTCCTAGAGCAAGTGTGTGTGCTTTAGAATTCAATTTTTTTTGGGTGGGAAGGAAAACTTTAACGTATGTGTATGATGACTTGGTTGCCTCAGATTTATTTTTGGAATGACAAACCTAGTGGTTCAATCTACAAATATATTAAAAACCTCCATTTTTGTGAATACCTCTCTATATGTTTTTTTTAGATGTTATTTTTCTATAGGTTACATAAATCAATTGTTGACAAAACTACAGACATAGATAGACTCGACAATGTAGATTCCAAATATATAGTTTTTCTTTTAATTAATATTGTTTACTATTTTCAATCTATTTTTGTCTTTGCATATATCAAAATATTAGAATACATACCTCATTTATTTATGTGATAAATTTTTGTCGTCTTAACCATTTCTAAAATGAGTTATACACTATACTAGAAGATACATGTTGAGCACTCAACACACCCTAAAATGCCTATGTCAAATTTTACTTTTTTGGGTACCACTTGATCTTTTGCACTGTCTAATTCAACTTCAAAATGTTGCCTTTGCTTATCATCTTGACTCTCATTAAGTCTTTCAAAGTTTTCTTGAATCTATGAAAACCCATGACTTAAAAGGCTTGCATTTTAAATAAAGAATCAACAACCAAAAGATATCACCTCATGCGCCCAAATTCGACATCGGAAGGAATTAAAAGGTGAAATAAAATCACTCGAACAAAAAATGCAGTCGCCGAGCATCGATCTTCATCGGCATCGACAAAAGAAAGTTTTCTTTCGCGACAAGCATCACAAGGATATCGCTGATAACCAATCCATTTCGACATCGATAAAAGGAGAACAGAGTAAACATTAACAGGAAAAGAAATGATAACGCCAATAGCCAATGCCTTACGCACTTAGAGAAATCGAAGAAGACCAAATCGTGACAAAAGTTCATACCACGCTAAATTTTTTTCTCCAGTTGCCGACTTCCGAAATGTTTTGGTATCGAGAGTTTTGAGGAAGCTAATCCACAAGAAAACTAGTGATAGGTTTTTCCCTGGTCGCCGACCCCCGATACCTTGTCGGCTAGGTGAGTAATAATATTCAATGAAATATCGTCGTAAGGCGGGGAGAAAAACACACAAAGCAACTCAGAACACCACTGAAGGTAAATTCGGAGTTAACTTGAAGGAAGTACGATTGTCTGAATGGTGTGAGCAAGTGATGCTGCGCAATGAATCCCATGCTCAAAAATATGTTCCATTTCAGACATGAAAAGATACAGACAAAGAACACAGGAAATACATATGCAAACAAAGGAAACAATACATCCAGCTGCTACAACTAGAATCCTTTCATCAAATTTTTGGGACTTTTGCATTAGATTTAGATCGAGCTCAAATTATATACAATAGACTGGACAACCAACCTAGTTTACATTGAAAACATGAAATATATAAGCGAAGGCACCGCTTGGGCTTTCCTACTCTCTAGCTACTATCCTTAGAATCTAGGAAATGAACCTTCCTCCAATCAGTGGCCTTTCATATGACCTCTTTCCCAAAATAGAAAAAACCGTGTACGGTCGCGTCATAACCGCTTGTTTCTTGGTTCGGTCATCAACAGTTCTCTTCATAGGGGTGGTGATGTGTCACATTTTTTTGATGTCCTTTGTGCTTCACGTAGCTGTATGATTGTATCATGCGCTTCCCAGAGTTGTCTCTTGAGCCACGTCACATTCCCTTCGTGGCCTTGTGATGATGACACCTCAAGGGATTTTTCTGACAACTATCATATTAATTCTCTATTTTCCTGGTAGAGTTTGACAATGGAAAGTTGTTCCTATTTCAGATGTTGATTCGACTCTTGAATGTTAGTACCCATGGCATATTACCTCCTCATTCCTCTCCCTCTTTCCTAACTTGTGCCTTTGACAATATCTAGCCGAATAACTTGCATAAGTAATTCCTCGACAACAGATCTTGCACATGGCTCACTTGGGTCTTGGGTTTCCTCGACTTCCTTTTTCTTCCTTGGCCCGCCCCTTCTCCGGGGTATCGACTGTTGGGGAGGCATGTCTTCCAACGTCCGTCCTTCTGGTGCAAATCCTTCCACTTCAGCCTTCACATGGTGTGATATCATCGTTTTTGCGCGCAGATGGGAATATCCCTTGAAACCTCAGGGATGCCCGCTATGAGTAGGAACGAATCCCAGTCATTTTGGGGCTTAGGCCTGATGCTTCTGCTTCTTCACATGCCCTTTCTTATGTTTTGAGGGGTTCCCATGGTGCAACACATATCTGTCTTATGCACGAAATACTTGGTGAGGGTCCGAGGTGGAAAACTTGATCAATTTGGGCTCAGGAGATGAACTACCAATAGTGCATAAGCTCAACTAGTGAGTAGAATGCATGCAGAACATCCAGAATTTAAAACAAAGTGGGAAGTAGATGGAAATGTGCTAGGGAACACTAAATTCATGGAGACTAGATGTTTTGAAGCGAACCAAATATTTTCTGTGGCACATCTGCGCGACAAGTATGTTCCGGGGCATGCAAGGTACAATCGATAAGAGTTGCAAGGCGTATGTGATACAAGCGCCGTGCTTTTTCATCCTTCCAGCTTTCATGATGAGCTGATGATGGTTACTTCACTTGCCAACACGACTTCTGTTTAAACAAATGTCCTCGACCTGAGGCACCTAATGACTTCCATTATGAGAGGACCCAACTCTTTTGGAACAAACTCGTACTCTTAACACATGTTTGACTCTGACATCCTTTCCCGACTCCAAGGGGAAACCGACCATTGGATTGAATTCAATCCTCATGTTATTCCGTACTCGATCTTTCATGTTGTGGAACATGGACGTAACCCGACTAAGACCCACCCTAACTAGAGAAAAATGATGGCTCTAAGAGAATCAAAGTAAGCAATTCGAAAGATGCAGAGATCCCATGAGTATCAAATAACTAGGTTTATTAAGATTTACAGGTATGTACTAGTCTGGATTTTTCATGCTTACACTTCATACATATATTTTACCAAGTGTTGATCTATACACAGTCTCTAAAGGATTTTATTTTTTTATTGTAGGAAATATGCCTCCGAGTATTGGGAAAACATGACGTGGGAGCCTCATCGAGAGATTCAGGAAAAATGGGCCAAGTACGAGAAGAGTTGGGTCAAAATAACAAGGAAATGAAGGATATCAGACTGTCCAAGTTTGGCATGCATGACGACTTTGTCGACTTGCACGACATAGTCAAATCACACATCGAGAAAGACTCATTATGGGATGAATAAATAGAAAAGGTGACAGATATGGCACAAGGTCAAGAGCGACAGTTTATGGAACACCCTATCAAATCTTGGGCTATGCTGCAACAATTAAGTGTCACTATAGTAAAGTATCGAGCACATGCAATAGAGATAAGAAAGATTTACTCAGCCCTGATGGAACAACATAGATTCCCATATGCCAACACCAGAGAGGATCTGTTCATCAAGTGGTCGGAGTACGAGAAAAGTCACCCTCTTAAGTGATATCTTGAGAGGGCTCTTAGACAAAATGATAGGAGAAAATGCCACGTGGTTAATTGTTTTTTACTTACCTACAATTTAGCCGTTATTTTTAGTTAATTTTATGTTATAAATAGGAACATCCACTGATTAGTGAAGGGTCGATGGTTCTTGCAAGAAACTCTCATTTTTGATTTAGTTTAAGAACTATTTTGGAGCTTCCTTTAATTGAGAAGTCCTTCTAGACCAGAGACAAGTTTATGTTTTCATCAAATGTGTGTGTGATTGGATGTGGAGAAGAATTATTTCCTATTTCATCTCATTAATGGATGCAGTAATGAGTAAGAGCTATTAAATATATTGATAAGTTATCTAATGCAATGTTTTACATTTATTTCTTTAATGATGAAAATGAATTGTTGTGTTATTATGAGATGGATGACTAGAGTTAAGTGAATTATTTTACTTGCCATTTCTTATCTCATGCATGTTTTCTTATGATAACTTGTATCTCAGTTAGTAATCAAAATACTCACACAGTTAACGTATTAGTACTAGGCGTGTGGTAGACAATCATTGCTTGCATTCTAGAGTAAAGGGTTATCCCAAGATCAACCTCTTCTCCAGCTATTTAGTTTGTTCCCACTTTGTCACCTAGTTGGTTTATACTAGCTTTATCTTATATCAGTCTTATCTAAGAGAAAACAAAAAAAAGAGAACGTCCAAACTGGAGGAGAAATCCTTCACAAGAAAACGTAAATCCCATCGATTAATTGGCCGAATCGTAAGATCTGGAGAACCATTTCACCATTAAACGTTGTAGAGTCTGATTGGGCCTCGGTGGTGGGTTTGGTTCCTGTTGTTGAGTTAAATGGATTTAGGACCCATCAATAATATTGGCGCTAGAAGGAGGTCTTGAAGAATGAATGGATGGATACATATTTCACATGATATTCTAGACAACCTGTAGATTCAAAAAAACCCACAAGCATGGCTAGTCATTCCCAAGACAAACCACACACATTGAGCACTCCTGAAATGAGTAACTCACCCCAAGACAAGGAAGAATGCCTGTACCCAGACATACCTTATGCCCTCCCTCATGATGAATTTAATCAATTTAGAATAATCACAAGATCATATGCTTGACACATCAGCGTGTTTTCCTTAGCTTCGATACTTCCTCGAAGACAAAAAATAAGCAGACCAATGGTCGACACCCTCGACCAGGTTTTTGTGCACACAGTAGAAGACATAATGTATTTCACAATCACTGAAATAGAATATCCTCTTAATCTAATCCTTGAAACTCCATCCAACAATGTCTTTGAGCCGGACGATTTTTCAGAAGAGTAAGGGTTTAACTCAGAATGCTCATTTTCAGGATCTAAAGATATGGAAGATCATAATGACCATGATGAAGAGAGGTGAAAACCACCACAAAAAAATAAACCTTGGTTGTCCAAAGATTCTTTTTCCATCCCTGGACGAGTACATAACCTTCCTCGACACCCAGAGAAATTACTTCCTGAATTTGACCCTGAAATTTCAGGATTACCTGAAGACCATATCAAGAAATTCATACTAGCTATCAGAATTATGAATGTCCAACATGAAGATGTAGTATGTAGGTTATTCCCCTACACTTTCGATAATTAAACTTCCACGTGGTATTTTAACTTCCTGTAGGATCCATAACAAGTTGGACAAAGTTTCAAAAAAATTTCTTAGATAAATTTGCAAAAGAGACTACTATAGGAGCTTTGATGGTTGATTTGTTCACTGCCACCATGAGATTGAAGGAAAGGGTCAAAGAATTTAATAAAATATTTACCACCATATTAAACAAATTCCAACCCAAAGCTAAACCTACTTAGAAGTCAGAAATCGAAGTATATGCTAATGCTCTCCCAGCTTCTATTTCCATGTTTATGAAGAGGGCTAACAAACGAACCCTGGTTGATAATTTTGAAGAAGCCAAAATGATAGAGTTCCAAATGAATGGATGCAAATAAATTCATGTCTCCTCAGTTAAGAAAGAATCTCAACCCCCTCCCCGGAGGGGACTATTGTTCACTAGACCCCCAGGGAAATAAGTAGAACAAGCTCTTGAAAAGGGAAGTGGGGAAATAGAGGACCTACAATGCATGGTCAATAATTTGTCAAACAAAATCATAGACAAGAAGAGAACTGCAGGGGAGGGGAACCAAGGAAAAAGGCCCTATAAGCCTTTATTTAAAATAAATCCACCATTCAAAGCAATTGAACCTCCCCCAACCAACCTAAACATCGATTTGGGAAATGTAGCATCCAACTCTTTCTGTACTTATCACCAAGAGAACCACTTTGAAAGAGATTGACATCAATGGGTGCATGCCATGAATTTGATGGCCAATCAGTTTCTAAATGTGGTCTCTCTAACTGAACAACCAAGTGGGTCAACTATAAATATCGCCGATCAGGAAGAGGTTGATCCACCAAAAGAAACAACCATGTTGATATGGGATCCTAATGTACCTATGCCTTTCGATGACCTATGTGAAGTCTAGGAACCACCGACATAAGTCTTGGCTATGCAAACACGAAGCAGGGGTCAACTGGTCTCAGACAACCTTGCCTCTGCCCAAACTCTGGGAGGAATATCAACTCCCAATCACCCGAAAGCACATTTTTTCTCCCCGTAAGAACCCTATAAATATCCATACGTGAGAATCAACCAAGATGGATTACAACATAGTAGAAGATTTGAAGAAGTTGAAGGCTAATATATCAGTTATGGACATATGTAGAATCCCTCAGCAAAAGGACTTCTTGTTACAATCTTTGAAATCAATATAAAATCCTATGACAAGAATTGATCAGAGAAGAAATCCAACTCCCATAGATCTAGGAAATAAACCAACTGTGAATGCCTACTCTAAATATAAGAAGGGGAAACCTTTTGTCCCACCATTCCTTTTAACATTCGAAGTCTTCAAAAGAAACCTCCATAACTGTTTGGTTGATTCAGGAGCATCCTCTAATGTTATGCCACTGTCTATTTGCAAAAAACTAAACGCAATCCCTCTCAAAAGCGATAAACATGTAATACAACTGGAAAAAACCCAAGTGAAGGTCATGGGAGAACTCAAAGATGTAATGATCAGAATAGCAACACATCCTAAATTTGTGCAAGTGATTGACATCATTGTAGTAGATATGTCAGAATATTATGGATTATTATTAAGCTGAGACTAGTCTGAGAAGTTAAATGGATACTTTAGTATAGCCTGGGCTCACCTTTTGTTACCATTAAAGAGGCACACAAAAATGATCAGAATCGATAGGGAAAGATATCTAAAATGTACTGTCACTGACCTAGAAACTCTAAACGAGCCATCATCAACAAATTTCCCTATGCTAGTAAATTACTATTGTGATTCCTACTTCGGGAACTTCTCCCCTCTCTCATCTAATGTTCCCCTTACCCAAAACTCTGAAATGGATTTTCAGGAAGAATTGACAACGATGACAGTAGAAACCCTTTTCTGCCAATAACCTGCATTATAAATCACAGAACAAACAGGAGGAAAAGAGGAAAGTGATAGGAAATAAGAAGCTGAAAGATTCTTCCCAAAAGTTTGGACCTTATGCTTTGATGGCTCTAAATCCCAAGAAGGTTCTGGGGCAAGGTGCATCCTCATTAATCCTAAAGGTAAATGACATTTTCTATCCTGTAGAATTGAGTTTGAGTGCACAAACAATACCGTCAAGTATGAAGCTCTAGTACATGGGCTAAACAAAGCCATAGACCTAAACATCAAAGAATTAAAGGTTTTCAGAGACTTTGAAATCATTGTCAAACAAATAATAAATACTATACATTGCAACTCTCCACACGTAAAGAACTACCAACATGAAGTGCACAGGCTCATAGAACATTTTGAAGCTTTCAATATTACAATGATTCCTAGAGCTAAGAACATTCTTGTTTATTCTCTAGCCACCGTTGCTTCAAGGATATCACCTCTAGAAGATTATGAAGCCTCCTGGTTCACTATGGATCTACTTTACAAACCATCAGTGCCCAACAATATTTCTAATTGGAAGGTCTTTGAAGGAGATGAACAGATCACAAACTTTTTGACCAACTAGGATAATTTTAAAGACTTGTATATCGACGATGAAGTTTCCCAAGAACAAATAATAGAGTTTGATCCTCATATAGATCAACCAATAGACAAATCAAAGTCTCACACAATTCCGAATGGAATAACAATTTGGAAAACCTTTTTGACCTAAAGGAAAGGTTTAAGGGGTCAAAAAATATGAATACCGATAGTTCCTGTCCCATGCATGAAACTATAAATCTCGAAACCCTGAAAAACCCAAAAAACGTAAACCTCGGCAAGAAAATATCTAAAGAGGGAAGAAAGGATTATCTCAAACGCTTCAGACAGTATCAAGATGTCTTTGCATGGTCCTAAGTAGATCTGAAAACCTATGATACCTGTATCATTCAACACACCATCCTGCTAAAACCCGAAGTGAAACCCTTCCAACAAAAACTCTGGAAGTACCACCCATCCCTAGAGCCTCTCATGTGTCAGAAGTTAAATAATTTTTTAGATGCCAAAATTATCTTCTAGGTTAGAAACTCTGCATGGGTAGCTAATTTAGTTCCTGTGAGGAAAACGTCTGGGGAGATTCACCTATGCATAGATTTCATAAATATCAATAGGGCTTCATAAAAGGAAAAGTACCCAATCCCACCAATGGAGAAACTCTTGCAGATCGTGTATGGATCTGAAATTTTCTCCTTACTAGAAGGTTTCTTAGGGTACAATGAGGTTCTAGTTTCAGAAGAAAACTGCATGAAAACTACCTTCCGAACCAAGTGGGGAAATTTCTCTTACAAACACATGCCATTTGGGTTAATCAATGCGAGAGAGACCTTCCATAGGGCCATGGACGTAGCATTTCAGGGACTAATCAACAAGTGTGTAGTGGTTTACTTAGACAATGTGACTGCGTATTCAAATAACATAAAATATCACATCCAACACTTAACCCATATTTTCAAAAGGTGTAGGAAATACATAATATCCTTAAAACCTGAGAAAACTATTTTCGGTGTCGAGGAAGGTAAGTTGTTAGGCCACATCATGTCTCAAGTAGGAATTCATATAGAACCAAAAATAATTAAGGCTATAGGTCAGCTTCCATTGGCTCACAATAAGAAGGCTATGCAGTCATTCTTCGAGAAAATCAATTTTGTGAGAAACTTCACTCCCAATTTCACGGAAACCATCAAACCCCTACAAAAAATGATTTTTAAGGATGTTGAGTTTAAGTGGGATGATGAACGAAAGAAGGATTTTAGCAATATTAAAACTGCAATCTCTCAAAACCCAGTACTGCGAAGTCCCAATTTCAACAAAGATTTCTTCCTGTATAATTTTTCCTTCGACTAGTCATTACCCACAGTATTAACTCAGATGGATGATGAAAATGAAGCCCCGATATCGTTCATGAGCACTAATCTTCAGGGGTTTGAACTAAATTATCCTACTATAGATAAACATGCTTATGCGGTTTATAAGGTAGTAAAACATTTCAGATCTTACATCCTTAAGAACCACACCAAAGTAATCGTACCTCACCCTGCAATCCGATTCCTATTTACTCAATAGGATATGGGGGAAAAAAGAGGAAATTGGATGGAAGTATTTCAAGAATTTGATCTAGATATAAAAATTTCTAAACTAGTTAAAGGACAAGGGTTATGCAAACTAACAGTTGAAGCTCAAGATCAAGTAAATGAAGACCCCGAATGGGAGAATGAAATGGAATTATGGTGTGGTGAAGCTTCATACATTTCCCCAGGACAAGAGTCTTGGTAGGAGAAATTGAATTATTTCCTACACCATGGGACCTATCCAGAAAACCTCAACCCTAGGGAAAGGAGAGCTCTCAGGTTAAAATATGCACAATATCGCCTCATAAATTCGGTACTCTTCCAGGTTAATTATGATGGGGTACGTTTTAGATTCCCTGAATGTGAATACGTAGAAAAAGTTATGAAGGAGATCCATGGTGGCCCTGCCGATGGACATTTTGTAGGAGAAACCACTGCTCATAAGGTATAGAGGGCTGGCTATTATTGGCCCACTTTGTTCAAGGACACTTACACATACACTAGAAACTATAAAACTTGTCAAATAAGCATTGGGAGAGAGAAGAGAGCAGCGGTCCCACTCCAATCGGTGGCTGTTTCTAGGCCTTTTGAGAAATGGGGGTTAGATATCATAGGAGATATTACATCAAGCTCTTCAAAGCAACACAAGTATATACTTATTGCCATCGATTATTTCACAAAATGAGCAGAGGCTATCCCCTTGACTCATGTAAATGAGAAGGTGGTAATCCAATTCATAGAACAAAAACTAATCACAAGGTTCGTCGTTCCTTCTATTCTTGTTTTTGATAATGAGACTTACTTTTATTCCACCTTATTAATGGAGTTTTCCCTAGAAGAAGGAATCATAATTATATACTCTGCAAATTATTATCCATAGGGAAACAAAGTGGTAGAATCAACTAATAATAACCTAGTGAGGATATTGAAGAAAACAGTTGTAGACAACTAGAGGAATTGTCATAATATACTCTATAATTCTTTATGGGCCAATAGAGTCACACCCAAGGAAGCTATAGGGAATTCCCCATACTTTCTGGTATACAGATAAGAATCCATTCTCCCAAACATACTATATCTTCCATCTCTTCATCTTTCTCATGAGTCCAGAGGGCAACCCTAATCAATATTACAACAAAGAATTGACACCCTGCTCATGTTAGAAGAAGAAAGGGAGAAAGATAAATAAAAATTAATATCCCACCAGCAGATAGTTAAAAGATGGTTTGATAAGCATAAGGCTAAATAGAATAATTTTGAAGTAGGAGACCTAGTCCTGAAGTGGGACAGAGCAAATAAGCCTAAGGGAAAACATTCTAAGTTCCAAAATCCATGGCTTAGACCTTTACAGGTGGATGAGAAGATTGGGTTAGAAACATATTAACTACAGAATCTGAGGGGAGAACTTGATGCCCTCCTAGTGAATGGCCAAGCCCTAAAACAATATTTTCATTAAAAAATAAATAAATAATTCTTGATACGTCAATGTATCTTTTTTGCATTCATAATTTTTGTTTTATATTTTATGATCATACTTCTGTGCTTTTGAAAGATTTTTTTTAGCGAGACAATGGTTGACCTCAAATCATGCAACATAGCAAAGTCTCTTCCTAACTCGTCGCTCACTTACAAACACAAGAAACGATGAGGAACCTGCGGTTGTTTCAAGGGATTCTCTATATAACTTGCACATATGAACAACTTTGGAGATATGCAAAAGCATCTGATTTGTGGTTTGGTAAAAACCTTAAGGGAAATATGGTAAGCTGGAAGGAACTACATGCACCTCCAAGGAAGAGCTAGTAAGTTTCACCTTAACCATCTCATCTTGCAAATAACATACATCCTCCTCTCTTGCTCAATCAGGGAATTCTGCTGAATTAAAAGTCAACTACATCAAATAAGCAAATAGTAGGAGAGGGTATGTAGTTATCTCTGCCAGGGCTATGGATGCTCGCTGGCAACGGAGCAAGGTTTGTGACATTGGGGTGACTCCGTCAGGGCTATGGAGGCTTGTTGACAGTGGAGAAACACCGTAGCAAGTGAGTAAAGGTAACTAAAGGCTCCATGTTAGTGAATGCTTTACTATATTTTTTTCAAAGAGGGTGTGAGTCAGGGTTATAGGAAATGAAGGAGGAATAAAGGTTGAAAACCCCACAGGCAAACCCAGAGGCATCATACAGAGAATGTTAAGCCCTAATATTGGCTCATTACCACTTAATTGGGGCATATTAGATTAGTAATGTTATTTTATTTATGTCGGCTTTAGGCCATTAGTTGTGATTTAGATTAGTAATGTTATTTTATTTATGTCGGCTTTAGGC
>ML846108.1:0-18025 GCA_009831015.1 Picea engelmannii | reverse complement strand
CTCCACTAGCTTTTGCATCAGCCGAGCATGAAGGAGGAACATAGATTCTTCTTTCGCCCAATAATTCACCATTTGTTCAACACTCAACACACCCTAAAAATCCTATGTCAAATTTTACTTTTTTGGGTACCACTTGATATTTTGCACTGTCTAATTCGATGTCATTATGAAAAATGTTTCCTTTTCTTATCATCTTGACTCTCATTAAGTCTTTCAAATTTTTATTAAATCTATGAAAACCCATGACTTAAAAGGATTGACTTTTAAATAAAGAATCAACAGCCAAAAAATTTCACCCGATGTGCCTAAATTCAACATCGAAAGGAATTAAAAGGTGAAAGAAAATCACTCAAAAAAAAACTACAGTCGCCGAGCGTCGATCTTCACCGGAATCGACAAAAGAAAGTTATATTTTGCGGCAAGCATCACACAAGGATATCATCGATAACCGATCCCTTTCGGCATCGGCAATAGGAAAAGAGAGTAAAAATTAATAGAGAAAGAAATGATATCGCTGATATCCAATGCGCTTAACGAAATCTGAGAATACCAAATCATGATGAACATTTAGACCACGCTAAAAAATTTTCTCCGATCGCCAACTTTCGAAATATTTTGGCATCGAGAGTTTTGAGGAAGCTAATCCACAGGAAAACTAATGATAGGTTTGTCCCCGATCACCGACCCTCGATACCTTTTCGGCTAGGAGAGTAACAGTCTTCAGTGGAAGATCATCATATGGTAGGGAGAAAAACACACAAAGCAACTCAGAACATCACTGAAGGTAAATTCAAAGTTAACTTGGAGGAAATGCAGTTGTCTAAATGGCACCAACATGTGACACTGCATAGAAAATCCCAGGCGGTGTGGTGGGATCATAACCCAGAATGTTGGGTATGTGTTATATTATTTGCATGTGTGTGTGTGTGGGCACATCAGATATGACAATTGGGTCTAGGGGGGGAGGAAGGTATGCCCCCCCCTGGTTACGCGCAGCGTTCGAGGCAACACCCCGAAATTTATTTTTGGGCAGTTTTTTCTATTTTTAGCGGTTTTGTAAATTAATCTCAGAATAAGGGATTAGGGTTTTGGTATCTACGAGATACCTAAAAACATTGTATATATATTGTATGGTGGATGGTGAAATTTGATATAATGAATATAAGAAGGTTTTTCCAGTTGAGGGTTTTTGGTATAAAATATCTATGTACTCTGTGTATGAGCCATTGATTAATTTTTTTTTTGCTTAAGAATCTATATGCATTTCTTTACTTCACAGGTTTAAAACTTACATGTGGTATCAAAGCTCATTTTTGGCTTCAGAGGGATGCCTTTGTTGTTGAGGGTTTGGCTCGGTCTTGATAGATCAAGTTTATCTTGGGTATGTGATAAACTTGGGTTTAGTGGGAGCTTTTGTAGTGGAGATTCAAGTATAGAAAAAGGGATGATGAGCTCATATAGAATTGAGATAGAGAAGTTCAATAGTAAAAACTTTGAGCTATGGAAGCTCAATATGGGGGACCTTCTTGTATACAAAGAACAATGGATCGTTGTGGATCCTGGCACACAGCCTACTGGTACATCGTCTACTAGCACACAGGCTATTGGTACACAAACTACTAGTATGTCGAAGGAAGATTGGGAGAATTTGGACAGAAGAGCAAGGAGTACTATTCGACTCTGCCTGGCAGATTCGGTTTTGTTAAATGTCTCGAGAGAATCTACAGCCAAGGAACTATGGGATAAGTTGGGGAATTTGTATCAATCAAAGTCCCTGGTAAACAAGTTGTTTCTTCGAAAGAAGTTGTATCATCTTAGGATGGAAGATGGAGATTTTGTGATAGAACATCTAAATGCCTTTAATACTCCAGTAAGTCAACTTGTCTCTGTTAATATTACGATTGCAGAAGAAGATAAGTGTATTACTTTGTTATGTTCTTTGCCAGACTCTTGGGATACTTTGGTTGTAGCAAGTGGTAGTACCACTCAATCTACATTGAAGTATGACGATTTAGTTTCATCCTTGTTACCTGAAGAGATGGGGAAGAAAAGCATGGATAGTCATAGCACAGATGCTTTATTTGTAAGAGGTCATACCCAAGACAGGAATCCTAGTAAACCTTTAGGGGGGAGATCTAAATCTACACGTAGATCTAAGTCTCTAGGGAAATATTTGAGGAAATGATGGAAGTGTGGTAAAACAAGCCATTATAAGAAAGATTACAAGTCTAAGAAGGTTGATAAAACAAAGGGATCTAATAGTACCTCTTCCACAGAGGCAAAAACCTCCACTAAAGAAGGAGGTGATGTTTACCTAGCATCTACAAGTACAAATGTATACCTTGATGTATGGTTTATCGACTCAGGTGTGTCATACCATATGACTCCTCACAGGGAGTGGTTCTCTGAATATGAAAAATACGATGGGGGTGATGTATTCCTAGGAGATGACTCGACAACAAAAATCTTGGGACGTGGAAGGGTTAAGTTGCTCCTAAAAGATGAAAGGATTATAACTCTCCCTGGGGTTCTACACATTCCAAAACTATCCAGGAGCCTAATATCCATAAGCAAGATGGATGACGCTGGAGTGGATACAATATTTGGAAAGAACACTTGCAAGATGGTATGAGGAGAAATGGTGTTGATGAGGGGAGTTCGGTGTGGAACTTTGTACAAGTTGCTGGGAAGCACTTATACTAATGGGTGTAACAATTCTGTTGTCCCTAAACAGAGAAATAAAGTATACAAGACCAATATTGTCCCTGGAAAAAAGACCATGCTGTGGCATCAAAGACTGGGACATATTGGAGAAAAGGGCCTTCGAACACTACACGGTAAAGGTATGGTTGAAGGTATGTCTAATTTCACTCTGGTTTTTTATTTATGTGAACATTTCATATATGGTAAACAAAATTGAGTAAGATTCCCATCTGGTGCTACAAGAGCAAAGGGGATATTAGAGTTGATACACAGTGATGTGTTTGGACTTGTTCCTGTTCCATCCCTAGGTAAATCTATGTATTATGTTTCATTCATAGCTGATTTTTCAAGGAACACATGTATTTATTTTCTTAGAAATAAATCTAAGGTATTTGATAAATTTAAAGAGTTTAAGGCTCTGGTATAAAATCAAACAGAGAAGAAAATAAAGGTATTGAGAACATATAATGGTGGAGAATTCCGCGGAAATGAATTCGAAGAATTCTGTAAGAAGTGTGGTATAGCAAGGTAGAAGACTAATCCATACACTCCACAACAGAATGGAGTTGTAGAAAGGATGAACATGACACTAATGGAAAAAGCAAGGAGCATGCTCAATGGTGTCGGGTTAGGACAAGTATTCTGGGCAGAGGTAGTGGGTACAACATGTTACCTGGTCAATCGATCGCCTTCATCAGTGTTGGATGATAAAACTCCACATGAGGTATGGTCTGGAAAGAAATCCTCTCTTCAACATATTAGAGTGTTTGGTTGTGATGCTTATGTACATGTTCCAAAGGAAAATAGGAGTAAGCTAGCTAAAAAGGATGAAAACTGTATCTTTATTGGTTATAAATATGGTGTGAAAGGTTATAAACTTTGGAACCCAGAAACCAAGAAGATTGTTTACAGTCGATATGTTGTGTTCAGAGAGGTAAAAGATGTATCCAAACATAAATTCCTACCAATGCAAGACGAACCTAAGTAAATAGATCTTGTGTTGGATGATGCAAAATTTGAATCATCTGAAGAAGAGGCAGTATAAGAAGAAGAAGAAGAAGAAGAACCTCATACCCCAATATTTAGGAGATCAGCGAGAGATAAAAGGAAACCAGAAAGGTATAGTCCACCTGATTTCCATTCCAATTTTTCTTTATCTATTATTGATGATGATCCCAGAACTGCCAGGGAAGCAGTGAATTCAGAGGATAGTAAACTCTGGAAGAAGGCCATGGTTGAAGAAATGGATGCCTTGAATAAGAATGAGGCATGGGATATAGTTGAGTTTCCAGATGGAAGAAAATCTATTGGTAGCAAATGGTTGTTTAAGAAGAAGTTTAATGCACAAGGTAAAGTGGAGAAATACAAAGCTCGGTTAGTACAAAAAGGTTATTCCCAGGTAGAGGGAATTGACTTTGGTGGGATTTTTTCTCATGTTGCTAAGTTAACTTCTATTAGATTTATTTTATCTATTGTTGCTGCTTTTGATCTTGAAGTGGAACAGATGGATGTGAAGACAATATTCCTACATGGGGATCTGGAAGAAGAAATCTACATGAAGCACCCATAAGGCTTTGTAGTGAATGGAAAGAAAGAGCTGGTTTGTAAGATAAAGAAGTCACTATATGGTCTGAAGCAATCACCTAGGATGTGGTACCAAAAGTTTGACACATACATCCTTAGATTGGGATTTGTAAGAAGCAGGGTTGATCACAGTGTATATTCCAAGCAGGTTGGTAATCACTTCATTTATGTAGTGTTGTATGTTGATGACATGTTGTTGGTAGGAAATAACATGGATGTTATCAAGGAGGTGAAATCACAGCTATCCTCCAAATTTGACATGAAGGATCTCGATGTTGCTAACTTCATTCTAGGAATGGAGATTAAAAGAGATCATGCAAACAAGAAACTCTGGTTGAATCAAATAAAATATGTTGAGATGATATTACAGAGGTTTAATATGCATGGAAGTAAACCGGTCAAGGTTTCTATTCCTATAGGTGTAAAGTTATCTGCATATCAGTGTCCCAAGACATAAGAAGAAGAAGAGGACATGTCCCATGTTCCATATGCCAGTGCAATTGGAAGTTTGATGCATGCAATGGTCTGTACTAGAATGGACATTTCACATGTAGTGGGAGTTTTGAGAAGGTATATGTCAAAACCAGGGAAGGATCATTGGGCAACAGTAAAGAGGGTCTTCAGGTATCTTCGTGGCACTACCAGTTATGGAATGTTCTACCAAGGAAGACCAGGATTGGACAGAGTGCTGGACATACATGGCTTTGTTTATGCAGACTGGGCTGGAGATCTGGATCACATAAGATCTACAAGTGGGTACATATTTAACCTATTTGGAGGAGTAATCAATTGGATGAGAAAAAGACAGGCTGTAGTGGCACTCTCAACTACAGAAGCTGAATACATGGCAATCACTCATGCAAGAAATGAAGCAGTATGGTTACAAAGATTGTGTTCAGGTATTGGGTTGGTACAACAAGCAGTGAGATTAGATTGTGACAGTTAGAGTGAAATATTCTTGACAAAGAATCCATATCATCATTCGAATACAAATCATATTGATGTTCAATATCACTTTGTGAGAGACATGGCTGAGGAAAAGAAGGTGTTGTTGGAAAAGGTTGACACTTTGAAGAATGTTGCAGATTAATTGACAAAGTATGTGAGCACATAAAATTTCTCCTAGTGTAGAGTAATAATGGGCATTGCTACCCTAGATTGTTGACTATATAATCCTTTTCCCCCCTGGATGCAAAGAAAATAACAAGTGGGAGAATTTTGGGTATGTGTTATATTCTTTGCATGTGTGTGTGTGGGCGTGTCAGATATGACAACTGCGTATGACGATCCCTCTAGTAGCACCCTTTGTGTTGTGTGCACCAGACACTTTCCTAGGGAGGTCCTGGGGGGGGGGCAGGTATGCCCCCCCTGGTTACGCCTAGCATTAGACAACGAGCGGTAGCTTGGGGCTGACAGGGTTGGGGGAAGCGCCCCAAATTTTCTTTTTTGTGCGGTTTTTGCTATTTTTAGCGGTTTTGTAAATTAATCCAGAAATAAGGGATTAGGGTTTTGGTATCTACATAATACCTAAAAACATTGTATATATATATTGTATGGTGAATGGTGAAATTCGATATAATGAATATAAGAAAGGTTTTCCCAATTGAGGGTTTCCGATATAAAATATCTGTGTACTCTGTGTATGAGCCATTGATTAAATTTTGTTTTGCATAAGAATCTATATGCATTGATTTACTTCATAGATTTAAAACTTACAAAAAATACATTATGTTTCAGACAGGAAAAGATACAGACAAAGAACATCGTAAATACATACACAAAGAAAGGAAACAATACATCCAACTACTACAACTAGAATCCTTTCATCAAAGTTTCAAGACTTTTGAATTAGATTTCAATCGAGATCAAATTATATACAATAGACGCTCTCTACACTATTTGGCCAACGAACCTGGTTTACATTGAAAACATGAAATATATAGGCAAAGGTGCCACTTAGGATGCTCTGCTCTCTAGCTACTATCCCTAGAATCTAGGAAAAGAGCCTTCCTCTAATCAATGGCCTTTTGTATGACCTCTTTCCCAAAATAGAAAACACTGTGTATGGCCGCGTCATAACGAATTATTTCTTGGTTCGGTCATCAACAGGTCTCATCATAGGGGTGTTGATGTGTCTCATTTTTCTGACATCCTTTGTGCTTCGCGCAGTTGCACGATTGTATCTTGTGCTTTCTAGAGCTATCTCTTAAGCCACACCACGTTCCCTTCGTGACCTTGTGATGCTGACACCTCAAGGCTTTTTGCTGCCAACTGTCGTCTTAATTCTCTATTTTCCTAGTAGAGTTCGACAATGGAAGGTTGTGCCTGTTTCAGTTGCTGATTTGACTCTCAAACGTTAGTACCCATGGCATCTGCCCGCCTCATTCTTCTCCCACTTTCTCGACTTTTTCCTTCGATAGTCTCTAGCCGAATAATGTGCATAAGTAATTCCTTGACAGCCGATCTTGCGCATGACTAGCTTGGGACTTAGGTTTCCTCGACTTCCTTGTTCTTCCTTGGCCTGCCCCTTCTCTGAGGTATCGACTGTTGGGGAGGCATGTCTTCCAATGTCCTTCCTTTCGACGCAACTCCTTCCACTTCGCCCTTCGCACAGTGTGATATCATCGTTTCCGCACGCAGATGTGAATCTCCCTTTGAAACCTCGGGGATGATGACTGTGAGTAGGAACAAATTCCAGTCACTTTTGGGCTCAGGCCTGGTGCTTCTACTACTTTGCATGCCCTTTATTATGTTTTGAGGGGTTCCCATGGTGCAACATGTATTTGTCTTATGCAATAAATACTTGGCGAGGGCCTGAGGCATAAAACTTGATCAATTTGGGCTCGCGAGACGAACTACCAATAGTGTATAAGCTCGGCTGGTGAGTAGAATGCATGCAGAACATCCATAATTTATAACAAAGTGGGTGGTAGATAGAAACGTGTTAGGGAACACTGAATTCATGGAAACTGGATGTTCTAAAGTGAACTGAAGATTTTCTATGGCACATCCATACAACAAGTATGTTCCGGGGCATGCGAAGTACAATCGATAAGAGTTGCAGGGTGTATGTGATATGAGTGCTGTGATTTTTCATCCTTCCAGCCTTCATGATGAGATGATGATGGTTACTTCACTTGCTGATGCGACTTCTATTTAAACAACTTGCCTCAACCTGAGGCACCTAATGAATTCCCTTATGATAGGACCCGATTCTTTTGGAATAGACTCATACTCTTAACACATGTTTGACTCTGACATCCTTTCCCAACTCTAAGGGCCAACTAGCCACTGGCTTGACTTCGACCCTCATGTTATTTCGTACTCAATATTTCATGCTGTGGAACACAGACGTAACATGACTAAGAACCACCCTAACTAGAGAAAAATGATGGCGCTAGCGGAAGTGGAGAAAGAAATTTGAAAGCTGCAGAGATCCTGTGAGTATCAAATAACCAAGTTTAGCAATCTTTACAGGTATGTACCAGTCTGGATTTTTCATGCTTACACTTCATGCATATATTTTACCCAATGTTTCTCTATACACAGTCTCTAAATGATTTTAGTTTTTCTTGCATGAAATATGCCTCTGAGTATTGGGAAAACATGGCGTGGGAGCCTCATCGAGAGATTCGGTGAAAATGGGCCAAGTGCGAGAAGCGTTGTGTCAAAATCACAAGGCAATGAAGTATATCAGACTCTCCAAGTTTGGCATGCCTGACGACTTTGTCGACTTGCATGACATAGTCAAATCGCACACTGAGCAAGACTCATTATGGGCTGAAGAAATAACAAAGGTGACAGACATAGTGCAAGGTCAGGAATGACAATTTATGGAACACCCTATCAAAGCTCGGGCTATGCTACAACAATTAAGTGCCGGTATAGTAAAGTATTGGGCACATGCGATAGAGATAAGACATATTTACTTAGCCCCGATGGAACATCATAGATTCCCATACGCCAACATCGGCGAGGATCTATTCATCAAGTGGTCGGAGTACGAGAAGAGTCACCCTCTTAAGTGATAGCTTGAGAGGACTCTTAGACAAACTGATAAGAGAAAACACCACATGGTGAATTTTTTTTTACTTATCCGCACTTTAGCCATCATTTTTAGTTAATTTAATGTTATAAATAGGAGCATCGACCGATTAGTGAAGGGTCGATGGTTGTTGCAAGAAACTCTCATTTTTGGTTTAGTTTAAGAACTATTTCAGAGTTGCTTTTAATTGAGAAGTCCTTCTAGACTAGAGACAAGTTTATGTTTTCATCAAATGCATGTATGATTGGATGTGGAGAAGAATTATTTCTTATTTTCTCTCATGAATGGATGCAGTAACGAGTAAGATCTATTAAATCTATTGATAAGTTATCTAATGCAATGTTTTACAGTTCTTTCTTTAATGATGAAAATGAATCATTGTGTTATTATGTGATGGATGATTAGAGTTAAGTAAATTATTTTACTTGTCATTGTCTATCGCACGCATATTTTCTTCTGATAATTTGTATCTCAGTCAGTAATCAAAATACTCACATGGTTAACGTATTAGTACTAGGCCTATGGTAGATGATCATTGCCTGCATGCTAGAGTAAAGGGTTATCCCAAGCTCAGTCTCTTCTACAACTGTTTAGTTTTTTCCCACTTTGTCAACTAGTTGGTTTATACTGTATTTATATTATATTAGTCTTATCTAAGAGAAAACACAAAAAAGAGAATGTCTAAACTAGAGGAGAAAGCCTTCATAAGAAAACGTAAAGCCCATCGATTAATTGGCCGAATCACAAGATCTGGAGAACCATTCCACCATTAAATGTTGCAGAATCTGATTGGGCCTCAGTGGCAAGTTTGGTTCCTACTGTTGAGTTAAAGGTATTTAGGACCCATCAACAAGACCGATATCTATTATCTAAGAAAAGGAAATCATTTTGATCATGTTAAGACCCTTGTAGCCTGCACGAATAGAAGGTGTTGGATTTTCAAGGATATTCTGACTTTCATAATTTAAAAAATATATAAAATTAATATTATAAATTTCCAAAAAACACACCACACTAGAACAATGTGTTCTCTACAATTATATAATTTTTTGGAATGAATTTCCATTGTTAAGGTACTCAACACCTGCACGAACAAATACATATCGCTTATATTTTGTTGGAAAAATAACATACCATTCTTAGAAAAGTCAAATTTAACATAGTTTTTCACAATTTCTATGAATACAAGTTGTATTTTCAGAAATCTAATTCAATTTCCAATGTTTCATATTTTTACACCATATTCAAATTCACTGTAAAAGTACCTTGAATAATCCTTCCAGGATAACAAATTGTTGTTTTTCGATGTTTTCATTGCCACTAATGCATCATGAGAGACCATCATTAGCTTGCACTCACCCATATATATAAATATTAATGGGTTTTAATTAATATTAATATTTTCAAATCTAGATATCATCCCTACTACATGAGTTGGGTAATCAATGGAAGGGATGTAACATCATATGAATCTATACCTATAGCTTGTAGAAATAATTTTTTCCCACCCATTAATGATATGTGTTTTATGATGATTTGGAATGGATCATTATATAATTTGTCATTTGTTTTTGAACTTTATAAGTGGAAAAATGAGAAGAATTGGTTGGTAGATCTCATTTTAGGGCTAGGTCCCAATTTGGTGATTTGAGGTCTAGAAACTTGTAGAGACCATTTGAGGCATCAAATAACACTTTTGGGGGTTGTAAATTTATGAGCTTATCTCTACCCCACAATGATATTATACATGTTGTAAGCTTTCCAACCGTGCGAAAATCACCTTAGTCGAAGTTCATATGTGGAAGTTATGCCTTCCACAAGTCGACCTACCTTGTTGACCACCATGGTACCAAATGGATGACACATTAGCCCCCATTAATCATGCATGTGGGGCTACTCAAATGTGTACTTTCAAGAATATTATAGAGGATAAAAAACCCTAACACTAATTAAGGTTTGACACATGCAAAAATTTGAACCCTAACCCTAGATGACTATTAGGTTATGTTAAATATTGGTTCGCCAGGAAGAGATCATGCTCCATTCTTTTAGTATTATTATGTTCCATTGCTAAGTAGAGCATCCAGAAGTGGGGTATTGAAGCATAATAGATGAGGTAGATATCAAGTTTCCTAGGTCACATTTTGTGTTCATTTGACATGTGGATGATGTGTTCATTAGTTTGTTTCTTTCATTTTGGTTTTAGTTATTTCCATAATTGTTAACGCTATGCTAGTAATATTAAATATGAGATCTAAGATAATTAACTAAGTAATAAAATATTTTAAACAGTTGTAAGGTTTGTTGTGATGAATTGTTCCAATGGAATATCGATGGTATTTTACAAATCATACATCCCAATATATTAAGAGTCAAAATCAAACCTCTCTATAATAGTCTCTATAGTAAGACTCAAGAGGTTTAAACCTCTTGTGCTATTTTGGGAAAAAGAAGATGAGACATGATTTAAGTAAGTTGGACTCTTTAAACCTCATTCAATGATTGAGTAAATTTGATCCTTTCAGGGTCATTGGATGATGCAAAGTAAATAATGTTATTAAAATATCCATTAATCTCCAACCAATTAGTTTGTTAAATTAAAATAAGAAAAAAAAAAGGGAAAGAAATGGATAGTCCATAGCTTATACGAGTTGTTTCATATCACCATACTAAGAGTATAATAAAAAGGATATTAAAAATGTCAAGAAAACATGGATATCTAGGATATTTAGTGAAAATATGTGTTTTTTTTTTCCAATTTCAATAGTGTATTGAGAAAAAGGCTAATTTTTTTTTTTAAGAGATAATCTTTAATCTCCAATAAAATAAAATATGTTATCTAATATATGAAAGCACATGCTATGCCATTAGCACTTGAAAAGTAGAATAACCATAAAGAAATCATGTCTAGATAGTAACCACAAAGAAAAAGTGTTGAACATGTAATCATTCTTTTAAAATATTTCCTTTATAAATAACACTGAAACTAAAAGTATAAGATATTCTTTTAATTATATTTCTAAAACATTAAAAAACAATTACATTTAAAGTAATATATTACATGTTCACATAAAAATAACACTAACAATTTATAATCCATAATTTAAAAGTATCCACAAACAAAAATTATTGGAAATACAATCTTCCTTTTAAAATTCTATAATACTTATGGGAATGAAAAAGGTATCGGGTGGAGATCAAGAGATTCTCAGAGCAAAGATCTCAACGCTACAGCTTTAGGATTTCGCTCTCTCTGAATCGATATAATGTATCTTCAAGTGTATAAACTTTATTTTTTATTTGATGTTAAATTAGAATATACTTTTAAATATGGTTTACCAATATATATTTTTGGATTAATTTTGACTTAGTTACATTATAATTAGGATAACTTTGATATAATTATTGATGGATTAAGATAACTTTGATATAATTGTTGATGGATTGATTATTAGTGACTTATTCAATTATGGGCATGTGATGAAGCTTATTTAAAAGCTTGAATAATTACATGGTAAAATGCTTTTTGTGACATGTTTTTTGGGGTTTTTGGCAAACTCGCCAATATTAATGAAGATATATCTTTAAAAGTTGGTTTTCCTCGTAAATTCTTTGCAAGGTAAAAATCTCTTATGTATTTTGTGATTGCTTTGTGAGTGTTGATGTCACTTCTCTTGCTATGGGCTTTATATTTAGTATTAGAGCAAGACAAACAGTGAGTTTCTAGTAAGACTCCATTTATGATGAGAGGAATTGAGAGAAAAAAATGCTATGTGGATAAAGAATTTGGTAGATACTTTGAGCATCACAAGCTAGGGCATGAAATTGTAAGCATTCATTTTGGATTTTTAAGTTAATCACATGTAAACATGTAAATGGATGTAAGACCTATTTTGGCATGGGTACCTTGATTTGATGAATCACTCTAGTCTAGACATAGACTTAGGGGATAGGGGGTGTGTTGTATTCTTGGATACCAAGTTAATAAACATTGAGTGAGGGAGATTGTTATTCTAAATCAAGTTTAAAGGGAGAATGTTAGGTTCATATCGATCATAGAGTAGTTAGACTATCTTGGATACGATCATTGATAAATTTAGCATTAATGTCTTACATGTCTTATAAGTCCATGGTATTAGGTAACCCTGGTATTGAATAACTTTTGTTATTTTCTTACGATATTAGCACGTGATGAAACATACTTAAAAACTTGAAAAACTCCATTGTAAAATTCCTTGAATGACTTGTTCTTTGGCTGGATTTGATAGATTAGCTAAGATGATTATATATATATATATATGAAATCCAGTTTTCTCACTAAAGAATTGCCACAAAAATCTTTGTGGTAATTGTTAATGCTTTTAGTATAAATTTTACATTTTCAAATAAAATAATTCAAATAAAATAATTCAAGTAATTGAATTAGTTTAGATATAATTAATGTTATTTAGATTTTGTTAATTTTAACTAAATTCGAATCTCATGGATGAAACCCATTAAATAGGTTTATTAAAAATATTATCAACCCATAAAAAAATGTCATTGGCTTCCATCGCAATTTTCTATTTAATTCAATAATTTTCTATTTAATTCAATTTTTATATGACCAAACATTGAACAAATGTGCTGGAAAATTTCAAGGTAATAGATGCAATTTTTTTTTTTTTTTTTAAGTTAAGTTAGAATATATCAATAACAGTACCAGGTGGGCTGCTTTTAATATATCTAGGTGTTTTTCTCTTTAACTGAATGGGAGTATTTAGTTTTGAATCTAAGATGAAATTGTTGAACTAGTAATACAATTCACTAAATGTGAAAAATCATCTTTGAATTTCCTCATAGTTTTTTCTGAATTTTGTTTAATTATTTAAACAACTTTGAACAAATTTATTTGAAAAAGAGTGAAGCGTTGGTGAATTTCCCCCAAAATTTCATTGATTTAATTCATTACTTGCATTAGAAAGCTTCCAAACAGGTGTGATGGAGAATTTCAAGGACGAAAACAAGAAGTTCTCCTGCAACTTGACTGGACATAAACGAGTGAGAAGCATGATGTCATTACTTCTAGCTTCAAAGATTTCATTTCCTGGAGAAAAAGTGATGCAAGAGGCGAAGGCATTCACAAGAGAATATCTTAATCAAATTTTAGCTGGACACGGGGATGTGACCGATGTGGATCACAGCCTTTTCAGAGAGGTAAAAAATAAACACATTTTCCGTTTTCCACGGATGTACTAAGAATGCAATTTTATATGGAAAATCCTTTTTGATATATTTTATTTGATATATCTTGGATCTACATTGCGCAGGGAAGTGAAAAAATACTGCGCGTCACAAAATTCGTTGTTCAACACTCAGGGCTTATCATGCAGTGGAAAAACAACTCGATTTACTGCGTGTTGCAATAAAAAACTTAATGAATGATTTATAGATGCAGAAACAACATAATGCTATACTTAGCATATAAACTCAGAAATATACATGAAATCATGAACACACAAAATAATTGATATTAAGATAAAATTCGGTGCAATGCACGAATACATAGTACAATAATTAAGATGAGTTTCGACTCCAATGCATTTTTGGACTTATGCATCTTTTTAACACACACAGAGCTTGTGCTCTCATACTTCTTCGATTACCTTCAACTTCTGTTGTTGCTTCTCTATTTTGTGTTTATTACTCTCTCTGCATCTTGACTACTTACAGACTCATAAAGACTTATGAGTGATACTTCTTACATAAGCTAACTGACTTAACAATAAAGACCATAATAAATTCGACTGACTTCTATATGCTTAACTAGAATAGAGAAAAATAAAGATCAGCTCCATTTAATAACTCCCTTTCTTTCCTACTGACAAAGATTAAGCTTGCGAAAATGCAAGTGTAAACTAAATAAACTGTATTTATAGATTGACTAATTGACTAACTGACTGATTTCCAAATGAGCAAAGACATAAGAGCTCACATACTTTTAATTACTATTTCCAACACTCTCCCTTAATTATAAGTAGGTAGGATTACAAAAATTTACAACAAAAATTTTACTTGACATGAAATGTCATTCATCTGACACTGCACAGATTCCCAGACTACTGCGTAGATGTTGAAATACATCGCTTGCTAAAGCTTTTGTGAAAATGTCTGTGACTTGTTCTTTTGACCTACAAAACTCTAAACATATCTCTTTTTTATTCACTAATTCTTTGATAAAATGATACCTTTTATCAATATTTTTGTGTTATGAACATAATATATAATAATAATATACATACATTATAATAGGTAATGAGGAACCGGCTTACCTTGTGTTTGATTATAGCATGTTGTCCTACCTACATTGACTATTTACCTGGTGAACCGGCTTGGTTCACCACAACACATCTTTTGTTTTACCAACAACTAGTGCTACATTTTTTTTCTTGGATTGCTTCAATGTCAATGGGAACATTATGTTACTTGTCATATGGATTCTTGCAATACGTTCATTTCTTGGATATCTATCCATAATCACACAATGATTATCTTCCATGTAGATTATATATCCTTTCTGTAACAACTGTCATGTGCTCATCAAATTATGCTTCAGACCAGAAACATAATATACATTAGGCATAAACTTTTGTTCTCCTTGCTTAGTTAAAATGTTTATACTTCATTTTCCTAAGACAACAAATTGGATGTATGTTCCAAGTGTAACATTAGTTTGTATTGACTTGTCCAAACTAGAAAACAATTCTATGTTTCCTGTCATGTGGTTACTGAAGTCTGAATCTAGATACAAAATGTCATAGGAATTTTCTTGAGAAACATTGCATTCAACTAGGGATAATATAGACATTGTTTTAATGCGCACCATAAACATAGGATTGGTTTGGTTATTTGTGTTGTATGACTGATCTTGTCTTTACTTGTTCTAATTATACCGTCTCTTTATGCACTTGTATACATAATGTCCATACTTTTTACAATAATGGAACTAAATATTTGATTTTTCAGTTCTATGACCACTTGGATGACTTATATTTTGGTTTTGACCTCTTCCACCAATGTTTCCAGGACTGGTACCGCGTCCACCTCTAACATAACTTCTTCTTCTACCTCTAGAGTTATCTATCCCCCTTCCTCTTCCATGAATTATAGTTGATTGTGTGGAAAATGCATTCTCTAATGACATATTTGACCTATTCATTCCGTGTTCATGATTAATGAGAGAAGCTTGCAGTTCATCTAGGCTAAACTGACTTAGATCTTTTCTCTCTTCTAGAGTTACAACCAGTTTATCAAATTTAGGAGGAAGACTCCTAAGTACCTTCTCAACAATTTTTCTATCATCTATGGTTTCACTATGAGACTTAATATGATTTATTAGGCCAATGACGTGGGTATAAAATGAATCTACTGAATCTGTGTCTTTCATTTACAGAGTTTCAAAACATCTTCTAAGAATATGTAGTTTTGAAGTTTTGACTTTGTACATACCTTGATAATATGTTTGCAATATGTCCCATTCTTCCTTGGATTGCTTCACTTATGCAACTCTTGGGAGTATTCTTTCATGAATGGCTTGTCGTATGTAAAAAATTGCCTTTCCATCCTTATTTCTTTGATATTTTAAAACATCCTTCTCATCTTGTGTGAGTGCATTGTGTGCTTCCTGATATGATGGTTCTACATAGCTATTCTCAACTATATCCCATACATCTTGACCCCAAAATAACTCCTTCATGGTCAAGGACCATAACTCATAATTTTTTCCTGTGAAAGTGGGAGGTTGCAAATTTGAAGTAGAAGCCATATTTCACCTTACAACATAGATGATGCTATGATAAAATTGTTCTGATAAAACTTACTCTAGTTAAACTGATCTTGATCAAACTGCTCTGATACCATATCTCAGATCTACAGTGTGCAGGGAAACTGTTCACAACGCAGTGACAAAATACTACATGCCACAAAATTTGTCATTGAACACTCAGGACTGACCGCGAAGTGGAAAAACAAATCGATTTACTATGTGCTATGATAAAACACTTAATGAATGATTTATAGATGTGGAAACAACAAAATGCTATACTTATGATATAAACTCAGAAATACACATGAAATTGTGAGCACATAAAATACTTGATATTAAGATAAAATTTGGTGCAGTATGTGAATACAAAGTACACTAACTAAGATGAGTTTTAACTTCAATGACTACTAAGATGAGTTTTAACTTCAATGACTTCTTAGACTTCTGCAACTTACAATCACACACACAAATCTTTTTCTCTCAAACTTCTTCGACTACCTTCAACTACTACTGCTGATTCTTTGTTCTATGTTTATTGCTCTCTCTTTGCATCTCGACTACTTACAGACTCATACATATAAATACTTACGACTGAGACTTCTTATAAAATATAACTGACTTAACAATAAATACCATAATAAATTTGACTGACTTCTATATGCTTAACTATACTCGAGAAAGATAAAGATCGACTCCATTTAATAACTCCATTGCTTTCCAACTGAAAAAGACTCAGCTTGTGTAAATGCAAGTGTAAACTAAATAAATTGTATGTGTAGAGAGATTGACTGACTAACTGACTAACTGAAAAATTGATGGAGACGTAAGATCTCACTGACTTGTAATTACTATTTCCAACAATATATGTATGTTTTTTAAAAAGATGGAAATTAACCATTCCCATTGATTTAATTTTACCAGTTGCATGATCAGTGGCAACGATATGTTGAATCATATCTGCAACTGGAAATGTGCCTACGTTTAATGAGTACATAAAGAATTCCCTCGCTAGATCAAGGATGTGTATTGTAAATTTTTTTTTGCTTCTCTTGCTGGGTCAACTTCTCCCAAACAACATTCTGGAGAAAATATATTCTCCATCTAAGGTCTAGGAACTCTCAGAATTGACGATCAGACTGATCGACGACTTAAGATATTTTAAGGTATTTGGCATATAAATTTATATTTGTTTTAAGAGAGTTTAAACAATATCATATGCATAACATTCTATGAAAAATACTCACTCAAACCTTCCTATTTTTTCTTCACTAATCACAATTAAGGACAAGAAGGAACACATGGTGATAGATTCAATTATCGAGTGCTACATGAAAGAAAATCCTAATTCTACAATGGAAAATGCTTTAAATCATATCAAGGGCATCCTTCATTTGTCCCTTGAGGAATTGAATTGGGAGTTTATGATGTAGGACAATGTATCATTGTGTTTCAAGAAGTTCACTTTCTATATAACACAAGGCCTTCAATTCCTCTACAAATATGGAGACGACATATCCGTTTCTAATAAAGAAGTAAAGAACTATATTTTCAAAATTCTTGTTAACCAATTTCTTAGAATAATGATGACTTGGTTAGAAGCTTTGTATATTAAGTATGTTTTTAATCTGAGAATGTTTCTTTTGTCCCTGATAATGGGTGGAGTGCTTTTGCAACATTATATTTTTAATGTTTTATGATTGTGTATGGTCACGTATTAATAAGTTGTACAGAATGAGAATAAGAAAGTTTGTGCAAGTGTTTATGGTAGTAGTTTGTCCAAGTCCTCCCAAATTGTCTAATAAGTATTATAATTTATATTTCCATTTCTATTTATGATTGGAATTATAATTTTTATAGTAAGGTTTATGATAGTTAAAATTGATAGGATT
>ML846107.1:28338-45318 GCA_009831015.1 Picea engelmannii | reverse complement strand
GTGAGTGAGGGGTTCTCTAGCTAAAATACTATGCCAGGAATCCAACAAAGATGATGGTTCCTCAATCCGAGTCTTTGTTTTCGTTTTATGCCCAGTTGCAAGTCACATCGCAAACCATTTCGGGGACTCTTGGAAATTTCTCCTCGAGGCATAAAAGCCTAACAAAGCAACATTTTTGAGTTCCATGAGATGCTGCATGATTTTTTAGACATGGAATAGGTGACCACAATGTCCATCCACTCCCAAGGCATGGTTTTGTAAATTAGACCCCTAAATCCAAATGTTGCATTGTTTCTTACTCAACAAAGCACTAGTTATCGAAATCGATGAAAAAAACAACTTCCGAGGGGTTGGAACTAAGAGTGAGGTGTGATCTAGATAAAATCCTATGCAAGGAATCCAACAAAGAATACTGTTCTTCAATCCGAGTCTCGGTTTTCATTTTATTCCCAGTTGCAAGTCACATCCCAAACCATTTTGGGGACTCTTCGCCAATTCCCGCTCAAGGCATAAAAGACTAACGGAGCAACATTTTTGAGTTCCATGAGATGTTGCAAGCTTGTGTAGGCATGGAATAGGTGACCAAATTATCCATCCACTCTCAAGGCATGGTTTCATAAATTGGACCCCTTAATCCAAATGTTGCATTGCTTCAAACTAAGAAAAACACTAGTTCTCAAAATCAATGAGTAAAGAAACTTCCGAGGCATGGAACCCAAGAGTGAGGGGTGGTATAGATGAAATCCTATCCCAGTAATGCATCGAATTCAATGGTTCCTCAATCCGAGTCTCGATTTTTTTTTTATGCCCAGTTGCAAGTCGCATCCCAAACCATTTTGGGGACTCTTGGCAATTACTCCTCGGGGCATAAAAGGCTAACAAAGAATAATTTTTGAGTTCCGTGAGATGCTACAAGATTTTTTAGGCATGGACTAGGTGAACAAATTATCCATCCACTCCTGAGGCATGGTTTTGTAAATTGGCCCCTTAATCCAAATGTTGCATTGCTTCAAACTAAGCAAAACACTAGTTCTTGAAATCAATGAGTAAAGAAACTTCCAAGGAATAACACCCGAGAGTGAGGGGTGGTCTAGTTGAAATCCTATCCCAGTAATCCATCGAAGTCGATGGTTCCTCAATCCGAGTCTTGATTTTCATTTTATGCCCAGTTGCAAGTCGCATCCCAAACCATTTCGGGGACTCTTGGCAATTCCTCCTCGGGGCATAAAAGACTAATGGACCAACATTTTTGAGTTCCATGAGATGATGCATGCTTGTTTATCCATGGACTAGGTGACCACAATTTCCATCTACTCTCGAGGCATGGTTTCTTAAATTGGACCCCTAAATCCAAATGTTGCATTGCTTCTTACTAAGCAAATCACTAGTTATCAAAATTGATGAAAAAAACAACCTTCGAGGGGTTGGAACTGGGAGTGAGGGTTTAAATAGATAAAATCCTATGCTAGGAATCCAACAGAGACGACGGTTCCTCAATCCGAGTCTTCGTTTTCGTTTTATGCCCAGTTGCAAATCGCATGCCAAACCATTTCAGGGACTCTTGGCCAATTCCCGCTCAGGGCATAAAAGAGTAACAGAGAAACATTTTTGAGTTTTGTGAGATGTTGCAAGCTTGTTTAGGCATGGAATAGGTGACCAAATTATCCATCCACTCCCGAGGTATGGTTTCATAAATTGTCCCCTTAATCCAAATGTTGCATTGCTTCAAACTGAGCAAAACACTAGTTCTCGAAATCAATGATTAAAGAAACTTCTGAGGAGTTGGAACTGAGAGTGAGGGGTGATGTAGCTAAAATCCTATGCCAGAAATCCAACAGAGATGACAGTTACTCAATTCGAGTCTCGGTTTTCGTTTTAATCCCAGTTGCATGTCGCATGCCAAACCATTTCGGGGACTCTTGGCCAATTCCCGCTCAGGGCATAAAATACTAAATGAGAAACATTTTTGAGTTTTGTGAGATTATGGAATCTTTTTTAAGAAATGGAATAGGTGACCAAATTATCCATCCGCTCTTGAGGCATGGTTTCGTAAATTGGCCCCTTAATCCAAATGTTGCATTGCTTCAAAGTGAGCAAAATACTAGTTCTCAAAATCAATGAGTAAAGAAACTTCTGAGGCATGGAACCCAAGAGTGAGGGGTGGTCTAGCTGAAATCCTATCCCAGTAATCCATCGAATTCGACGGTTCCTCAATCCGAGTCTCGGTTTTCATTTTATGCTCAGTTGCAAGTTGCATCCCAAACCATTTCGGGGACTCTTGGCAATTCCTCCTCGGGGCATAAAAGGCTAACGAAGCAACATTTTAGAGTTCCATGAGATGATGCATGCTTTTTTATCCATGGAATAGGTTACCATAGTTTCCATCCACTCCTGAGGCATGGTTTCGTAAATTGGACCCCTAAATCCAAATGTTGCATTGGTTCTTACTGAGCAAAGCACTAGTTATCGAAATCGATGAAAAAAAAAACTTCTGAGGGGTTGGAACCGAGCATGAGGGGTGATATAGATAAAATCCTATGCCAGAAATCCAACAGATATGATGGGCCCTCAATCCGAGTCTCGGTTTTCATTTTATGCCTAGTGGCAAGTCACATTCCAAACCATTTCAGGGACTCTAGGCCAATTCTCGCTCAGGGCATAAAGGACTAACGAAGCAACATTTTTGAGTTCCGTGAGATTCTATAAGATTGTTTAAGCATGGAATAGGTGACCAAATTATCGATTCACTCCCAAGGCATGGTTTCATAAATTGAACCCCTAAATCCAAATGGTGCATTGCTTCTTACTGAGAAAAGCACTAGTTATTGAAATCGATGAAAAAAAACAACTTCTGAGGGGTTGGAAACGAGAGTGAGGAATGCTCTAGCTAATATCCTATGCCAGGAATCCAACAAAGAAAATGGTTCCTCAATATGATTCTTGGTTTTCATTTTATGCCCAGTTGCAAGTTGCATGCCAAACCATTTAGGGGACTCTTGGCTAATTCTCGCTCAGGGCATAAAAGACTAATAGAACAACATTTTTTAGTTCCGTGAGATGTTGCAAGCTTGTTTAAGCATGGACTAGGTGACCAAATTATCCATCCACTCCCGAGGCATGGTTTCGTAAATTGGCCCCTTAATCCAAATGATACATTGCTTCAAACTGAGCAAAACACTAGTTCTCAAAATCAATGATTAAAGAAACGTTTTAGGCATGGAACCCGTGAGTGAGGGGTGCTCTAGCTAAAATACTATGCCAGGAATCCAACAAAGACGACGGTTCCTCAATCCGAGTCTCAATTTTTGTTTTATGCCCAGTTTCAAGTCACATCCCAAACCATTTCGAGGACTCTTGGCAATTCCTCCTCGAGGAATAAAATCCTAACGAAGAAGCATTTTTGAGTTCCATGAGATGTTGCATGCTTGTTTAGCCATGGAGTAGGTGAACACATTGTCCATCCTCTCCTGAGGCATGATTTCATAAATTGGACCCCTAAATCCAAATGTTGCATTGCTTCTTACTGAGCAAAGCACTAGTTATCAAAATCGATGAAAAAAACAACTTCCGAGGGGTTGGAACCAGGAGTGAGGGATGCTCTAGCTAAAATCCTATGCCAGGAATCCAACAGAGATGATGGTTCCTCAATCTGAGTCTCGATTTTCATTTTATGCCCAATTTCAAGTCAACTACACCAATTTCAAAGATTGCACCAATTTCAACTACACTTTGAGTTTAACAATCACTACTTCCTACATAAAAATGCGGGTTGCCCTATTGTTAACCATCGCCATAACTAAATTATTCTTCAACTTGGATTGAACAAAACTAATATTTGTATAGTTCTACTCTTGGCTTGAAAAAAACTAATATTTGTGTATTTCTACTCTTGTCTTGAACAAAACTAATATTTGTATAGTTCTACTCTTGGCTTGCCTTAGACATATTGCCAACTAAAGCACCCAAGATTTGAAACACACCAACTGATGGTTGGATTTCTTACTCCATAGCATTGACCCTCATCTTCAATGGACATTTCTTATAATAATTTTGATTTGCACAAATCCAACAAACAACAACCTTACTACTATTTTTTTCTTAGATCCATATGATAAACTTATCATGTCCTTAGTGTTATAACATTAATATGTCCAAAATCAAGAGGGATATCACATTAAATTAGGTGGTTGATCACTAATATTGGTAATTTCACCTTAGTCTAATTGTGCATCCAAAACTAAAGATATAAAGTTTTTATTTAGAACTTTGAATATAGAAAAAAAAGTTTATAAATTGGAACTATGATGATGATGGACTACTCACTAACAACACGTGCACATGCAACTGAAGGTACAACCAAACAGGTACCTGTCAGATATTTATTTGTCGAGTGATGAAAGCTTAGGACAAATAGAGGGAAATGTGACTGCATCTAGTAGATATGATAAGCAAACAAGGACCAGAGGTGAAAAAGTCAGAATAAAATTTTGTAGAGGCATGAAATGTTTTCTTGCCGAAGGAGGATCATGCTCTTATGATGATGAGATCATAAGAGACGTAGAGGTGCCACTCAGGTATAAGAATATAGTGAAACAATGGGTACCTAAGGAACTACCTCCTATAGATGTTGACTTCGTTGTCAATAATAGAACATATCGCATTGCACCATCCTCCCTGCATGGCTTGGGGCTATTTTCCATGGATGGAATAATTGTAAAATAAAATACAGTAACTGAATTGATGGACTATGTCGGATCGTGTTACAACTATAATGATTGGATGCGACTGGCCTGGTACATGCGAAGTATGCATAGATATGCACTCACCTCAAATTATATATGATGCAGGAGCATCATTTCACGTCAACAATGTGCCAACGAACCAGTACATCAATCAAACATTCAATGGAGGAAGAGGCACCAACCCTCGTTTTAAAATTTAAAATTGTATTTAATACAATTAAATGTGTAAGGTTGGAAGAGCCAAGGCCATTTCCTTTGCATAGGTTGGAGGTGAGGTTGCCTTAATGGTTGACAGGCTGAGGAGATCTAGATCCGATCTGGAATAGACAACCATTGATTGTAATTCATTGTAATTAATGAGAGTAGGTAGATAGAGGGAAAGGCTCGAGGAGCCCCTCTTTTTAAAAAAGAGATATTTGTATCTTATTCTTAATAAGGAAGAGAGGTTAGAAGAGATAGAGAAGAGAAGAGAGAGAGTCGATACTCTGTAGAAGTCTGAGATTTTGTAAACACTTGTAGACAGGCATTATGAGATTAATACAAAGAGCGGTTTTACCTGCATGAGAATCTTTATGTGTTTATGTGTATTTGAATGAATGTCTTTATGTGTTTATATGCATATGTTGTAGATGTATGTTAGATTCCATCTACAGGGATAGATACAATTCCTATCTGTGGGTTCTGATTTCAGTCTGGGTTTTATGTGGCTTCATGCAAGGGGTATCATGACAGAGTGTTGAGGACATTGTGATCCAGTGCAAAGAGTGCACATTTGAGTTCTGTAGAATTCAGGCAAGAACGTGCTAGGAGGGCGCACCCGAGAAATCATAGACTCAAGGGAGAAGACTCAAATTGCTGAATACTCTGGAGGAAGACCTATGCAAGGAGTGTACCGGGCCAACACTCAGATGAAGTGTTGAAAGACAACCAGTTGAAGGTCGGTCGAGCACAAGGCGTGTGCAGAGGAGAGAACTGTTTTGAGTTCGTAAGCTCAAGAGGAATAGGTCCTTTGCACATGAAGTCTGAACAAAAAGGAGCAGTAGCCAGTGACACTTCGAGGTTTTAGAGCAAGAAATCTTAGGAGAGAATTCACGAAGCTACGCACAGAGCACGAAGAACGTGTTAGGGCTGAGGTCCAATTTTGTCACCAAAGCTCAAGAGGGAAAGAGGAAGTCGAGACCCCACAGTCGAGGTTGCAGGAGGAAAATCGAAGGTCGAGACCTTCGATACATTGAAAATATCCCAAGTCTGGGAAGAACCATTAGATCAACTACAAAGGAGGGAATCTAGACCATTGAACCTCATGTCCAGGCACACAGGAGAGTGTGCAAGAGAAACAGATCTGAGCCATCAGATCTGGAAGCGCATGGACCAACAATCGTTGGATCCAGAGGAAGTGCATAAGGTTTAGTCCTTTAGAGTGCACAGGAGGAGAGTCGACTTGTGAAGTTCCGAAATCATTGGGACTATCCATCGTCAGAGGACAGGTGGCAGTCGATCAACATTTCGATGACCTGAAAGAGGGAAAAGTCAAAGGGAAGATGTGTAAAAACTCGCGAAATGCAAACTCACGATATGATCTGAGCTGTCAGATCACAAGAGAGCCATAACCATTCATCTGGGCGAGGGGAATTCAGAAGTTCAAGGATCAGGCTTTTGAAGGACATGCATTAGATTGTGTTCCAACTTCACGAAACACTAGGTCCCGACACATTCGGAGGATTATCCCTAGATCACAAGAAAGGGTCACATAAACAGATGGTTAAGGGAGGAGCTAGAGGAGGGTAAGAGCTTAACCCAGAGATTGAGATTTTAGGGAATGAAGAGTTGGATTCGACTCACATTCATTTCCCTAAAACGCGAATTCGCGATACGATTGTAGTCGTCGCTCGAGGAGAAAGAAGGACCGTCATATTCGGTCTCCAGGAGGATTCTAAAATCAAAAGATCGAGACTCAAGAGAGTTGGGTGGCTTGTATGTAGAACACCCGAGGAACCCAAAATGAAAAATGCCTTTTGTGTAGGCATGCAATCAAAGCTCATGGTCACATGAAAGAAAAAGCTTGCGCCTGGTGCTTGTTCGTGCAGGTCAAGTTTTAGAAGGACATATGGATATTTTTTAGAGATTCTAGCAGGGAATTGAAGAGCTATTCTAGCTCGAGGAGATTTAATGATCCAGTGAGTGGGAGGTCAGCAGACTCTGTCGATGTAGGGGGTCTGCATCATGTGGGATCAGAGTTGATTTTTCGTCTGTATATTTCAGGCGGAAGAGAAGAGGAAGATAGGGCATTGATGCTCTGTGGAAATCTGTTTGCATGTAGGCAACAAACATTTGACAACCAGGTGGACTGAAGTTGGAGAGGAAGAATATGACTACTGAAGGCCATGAGAATGGTCAAGGTAAGGACTGCCAGCAGAAAAGTAAGGCTGAGATAGACAAAGAGATGAACGAGATAAGAGCACAAATGGATAAGATTGCATTTAAAATGCAACAGAATGCAAAGGTGCATTGGGTGTATGAGTGGCCCATGAAGAAGAAGGTAAAATGGTCGATTAAGAAATTGTTGGACAGAGGACGAAAAAATTTGTTGAGAATGTGGCTGAGGTATGTTGAAATCCTCAGAGGTGAAGAGGAGGTGGTTCATATCTATGAGCCAGAAACTGGTAAGAGTCTCAGAAACTGCCAAGTGAGTAGTGAGGAACTTTTAGGTTGCCTATAAGTCAATGAGAAGAGGTCAATGGTTGATCTCAAAGACTGCCAGGAGGGCAGTGAAGAAATTTCAAATTGCTGGGAGGGAAATGAGATGGGATCATTGGAGGATCTCATAGACTGCTAGGAGGGTGGGGCATAAATCCTAGATTTCCAGGTGGACAAAGAAGAGGAGATGAGACTATCTGATAGTATCAAGAACTCAAAGGTTATTTCATATAAACAAGGAGTGCTGACAGAGAGGGAAGATCAGAGGAGTGTTCTAATCATTGGGGGAATTCAGATATTCCTGCCAGATAGCTCAGTTGAGGCCAGAGAATGTGTTGCAGGTGCAACAACAGAAGAAGGAAAACCATTAGTGAATTTCATAGAGAAAGAAGAAATGGGCTAGATGATGATATTTTCCCCAACAAAATAAGAGCATGTAGATGAGATGCTCACTCCATGGGAGAAGGAGTTAGAGATGTTGAAGGATTGGTTAAACCATCCATTGCCAGTATATGACTACCATGAGTAGAAAATCATGCATATTTTGGGAGAAGAGCATTCAACATAATTTCTTAGAAATTTTAGCTAGGAAGTTGGATAGATGATGACTATAGAACTGAGGCCTGCAACAAAAGATGAATCAGAATTCTAGTCTAGGGAGCAACTGGGGGAAGCTGGATCTGAACCAATAGGAGAAATGATATAAGCTAGTCTATCAGAGGAAGTGACTGAGCATCAAGCCAATCAATAAGAGACTATATAATTGGAGTCTGCAGTAGGGTGGTGACTTAGTGCCACAAGGGGAGATGAAAACAACAAGGGGGATCGAGTTGATCCACCCATTACAAAAAAGGAAGTGCAGGAGAGAAGACTTCTAGAGAGCTAGCCATTGGAACAAATGGACACGGAGATAGAAGAAATAAGAAGGTTGATGTTGAGGTCAACACTTGAGACTGCTAGCAAGGAGAAGCAGAGAAAAAGGAAGCCTACCATAGTAGTAGGGAAGAAGCAACAACAACAACAACAAAGTAGTGGAGAATATGGACAACTCCAAAATATAGTTTGGGATTCAGGTGGATTTTAGCAACAGAGCTGGGAAGCTCATGAGCAGGAGCTCATGAATTTTTCGCAGTAGTGGAGTATGATGTAGGATCTTCGCTTCACATCAACAAAGCCCCATCCATCCATCACATCAAGCGCGCATTCAATGGAGGAAGAGGCACCAACCCTCATTTTAAAATTTAAAATTGTATTTAATACAATTAAATGTGTAAGGATGGAAGAGCCAAGGCCGTTGCCTTTGCGTAGGATGGAGGTGAGGTTTCCTTAATGGTTGATAGGCTGAGGATATCTAGATCCGATCCGGACTAGAAAACCATTGATTGTAATTCATTGTAGTTAATGAGAGTAGGTATATGGAGGGAAAGGCTCGAGGAGGCCTTCTTTTGTAAAAAGAGATATTTGTATCTTATTCTTAAGAAGGAAGAGAGGTTAGACGAGATAGAGAAGATAAGAGAGAGAGTTTAGACTCTGTAGAAGTCCAAGATTTTGTAAACACTTGTAGACATGCATTATGATATTAATACAAAGAGTCATTTTTCCTGCATGAGAATCTTTATGTGTTTATGTGTATTTGAATGAATGTCTTTATGTGTTTATATGCGTATGTTGTAGATGTATGTTAGATTCCATCTGCAAGGATAGATAGAATTCCTATATGTGGGTTTGTTGATTTCAGCATGGGTTCTTTGTGGCTTCATGCAAGGGGTTGCATGATAGAGTGTTGAGGACTCTATGAGTCAGTGCAAAGAGTAAACATCTGAGTTCTGTGGAATTCATGCAAGAACGTGTCAGGAGGGAGCACTAGAAAAATCATAGACTCAAGGGATAAGCCTCAGGTTGTTGAATACTCTCGAGGAATACTTGTGCAAGGAGTGTACCAGGCCAACACTCAGACAAAGTGTTGAAAGATGGCCAGTTGAAGTTCGGTCGAGCACAAGGAGTGTGCATAGGAGTGAATTGTTTCGAGTTCGTAAGATCAAGAGGAATAGTGCCTTTGCGCACAAAGTCCCAACAGAAAGGAGCAACAGCTAGTGACACTTTGAGTTTTTAGAGCGAGAAAGATCAGGAGAGAAAGCATGGAGCTACGTGCAGAGCGCGGAGAACAGGTCGAGTTCAAATTTCGTCACCAAATCTTAGGAGGGAAAGCGAAAGTCAAGACCCCATGGTTGGGCTCATAGGAGGACAATCGAAGGCTGAGACCTTCGATACGTTGAAAATATCCCAACTCTGGGAAGAAACTCCAAAGCTCAGGAGGAGGAGCATCAAAATCCATTAGATCAACTTCAAAGGAGGGAATCTGGACCATTGAACCTCACGTCCAAGCACACAGGAGAGAGCGCAAGAGAAATAGATCCGAGCCATCGGATTTGGAAGCGCGTGGACCAATAGTCATTGGATCCAGAGGAAGTGCATGAGGTTTAGTACTTTAGAGTGCATAGGAGGAGAGCCAACTTGTGAAGTCATGAAGTCTCTAAATCATTGGGACCGTCCATTGTGAGAAGACAGGTGGTAGCTGATTAGCATTTCATTGACCTGTAGGAGGGAAAAGTCAAAGAGTAGATGTGTAAAAACTCATGAAACGCAAACTCACGATATGATCTGAGTTGTCAGATCACAAGAGAGCCATAACCGTTGATCTAGGAGAGGGGACTTTGAAAGTTTGGGGATCGGGATTTTGAAGGACAGGCGTTGGGTTGTGTTCCAACTTTGCAAAACACGAGGTCCCGATGCACTCAGAGGATTAGCCCCAGATCATAGGAAAGGGTCACATGAACAGGAGGTTAAGGGAGGAGCTAGCGGAGGCTAAGCCCTTAACCTGGAGATTGGGATTTTGGGGAAGGGAGAGTTGGAGTTGAATCACGTTCATTTCCCTGACATGTGAAGTCGTGATACGATCATAGCCGTTGCTCGAGGAGAAAGCAGGACCGTCAGATTTGGTCTCTAGGAGGATTCGAAAATCGAAATATTGGAACTCAAGAGAGTTGGGTGGATTTAATGTAGAACACCCGAGGTCCTGAAATGCGAAACGCCTTTTGTGTAGGCGTACGATCACAACCTGTGGTTGCGTGAAAGAAGAATCTTGCACCTGACGCTTGTTCATGTAGGCCGAGTTTCAGAAGGACCTGTGGATATTTGTTAGAGATTCCAATAGGGAATCGAAGAGTTGTTCCAGCTCGAGGAGATTTAACGATCCAACGATTGGGAGGTCAGTGGACTCTCCCAATGTAGGGGGTTTGCGTCAATATACAACTAATAAACAAGGATAAAAATAAGGGGTGACTATCTATATTGATGGAAGGCCTAAATCTTCTGACAATATCACAAGGTTTATAAACACCACACATCCTGGGACAACAAACAAGCAACCGAATTGCATATATGAGGGACGTGAAGAGAATCATGTAGTCCTGTGCGCAATAAAAAATATAGCTCCCGGGGAAGAGTTATTAGTGGATTACCATTTGAATCGAATAGAAACATTGAATAATAGTGTGCAGGTTCTTATGAAACACCTCTTTAAGAAACCTCTACTTATTGCATTATATTTTTTTATTATCTTTAGCATTGTTGTAATAATTATCTTTAACATTATTTTTTTGTTATTGTAACAATTTTTTAAATATTTAGGAGTTCTAATTATATTATAATGTGGAAGGATGATCATGGAAAAGGGCCAGCCGCAGAACATGTAAATGATTATCAATTTCCACTTTCATCTTACGTGAATTTTTTTGTTTGCTTATATAATTTTATTGAAATAACATTGTTTTTGTTGAAATTATATGTAGTCCGCGGGCCATGTTGATCATGATTCCACTGATGAGGAGGGGTTTTATTCATCCCCTGATTTGATGGTATTAAAAAAAATATATCATTAAAGAGAAAAAGGAACTTGCTTGCTTCGTAGATCGTCCAGATCAAACTGTCGACGTCCTAGCAAAGATCAATCTCCTTATGTCACAAATTAACACATATAAGGTAATAAAAATAATTTAAAGTGTTTTTTTTAATGTACTCATATGTTCAATTATGAAACTTTGTTCGTTAACTTTTACATTATCTCACGAAAAACCATTTTATTTTTTATAAAGAGATTTTTGGAGCTTGTTCAACCTGGTGTTGGTAGTAGTGGCGCTACAGAGACGTTACAGAGTCTTGATGCGGGTGGTCATAAAACTACTATAGTACTATTTACTTCTCCATATTCCAAACCTAATTTAGATAGGAGCCATGACATGCACCGCTAGACATCCACACCTCAATCAGAGTCTACAGATGGTGGCAGAGATGAGGCTCATGGTGATGTGGTTGGCAGGGTTTCATTTCCTAGAGCTAGATGCGTGACAAGCATGGGGACCCTTCCGTTCACATTTTTGGTCGACGATAATGGACTTCCATTAAAAAAATCAAGACTCCCAAGTAGTTTTAATTCATATTTTAATCGTTTAATGTTGTCCTTCTCATACACAAATCATCTAGATTATTAATTTTAAATTAATGATCATATATTTTTGTGTGTAGGAAACGACCATTTTTATAGACACTTAGAGAGCAAGGCCTTGTTGATTTTTGGGGCAACCTTACGCATGAGGTGGAATTGCCAGAATTCCAACCTCAAAAAGGAACTTATGGATTATCTTGAAGGCCTCTTTGGAGTAGACACGTTCAATAAAAAAGTGGTAACCTCTGCAGTGGGCAAATATTTAAAATATACACATGATGTTTATAGACGAAGCTTGGCAGGAAATCCTAGGTATGAGTATATTTCCTCGATTCCAGAGAGGGAGTGGAAGGCAATCATTGATGATGCGAAAGAGAAGATTTTGAAAAAATCAAGAGAACAAATAATTGGTACACCAAGGTAAATTACAATATTTTGATTTCAATACCAACTTTATTTTTCTTTAGATCTAAATAAAAGTGTGGTTATATATAAAATACTTGAAAATTTTGGTGATAGGTTGCCTGACACTTCGAAGGCAACCAAAGCAAGGATTTCCAAACATGGCCAACACAAACTAGGCCAGGGCGGCTACTCAAGGTTACAGTCACAAATCGTAAGTACCCAAACATCTTAAGAATATTATTTGTAATTGTAGCCAAAAAAATAAAAAAACCATACCCTTATGCAATGTAGGGCGACGACTTCAGAACTGAAACCACAGAGGAAGACCTCCAACTTGGTTACAAGTACAGTTATAAATCTGTGGTTGACTGTAGGAAAATCATGGGGCAAACCCCAAGATCCAATTTGCGGGATAAGATAAATAAAAATCAGTCTACATTAACCTTTCATTACTTATAAAATATGTAAATGTTTGATATCGTCCATAATTTAATGTCTTACTTTGTTTTAATCAGGGGAGAATCACTATCAACGAAACCATTAGTACTGGAAAATAGAGCGTTGATAGTGCAACACGGCCAGAAGATCATGGTGCTCTCCAGCAGCCCCATCCAGTGAGGTGAAACCCTAATATGTTCCTGTGACGGTGGCCCACGACAGTAAAATGGCTATATATTAATCATATACTTAATAATTATGTACTTATAAATTTTGCGTTTCAATGGCAGAGAATGTCATAGTTGATCCACCTCGACCTGAAGATCAGGTGAACAAGCCGATAGCCATTCCAACGATGTCGACTAGAGGACCAGGTAAATAATTACATTGCAAAGTTATTTTTTAATATTAATGAACTACTTCAATGATATTTAAAAATTGGCCATATAAATTTAATATTTTTGGTTTTTGTAGGTGATGTCCCCTCACAATAGCATCCACGCCGTGGGTACGAGACTAGACATACTGAACGTGAAAGGACTGAAACACAATCAGCTATTGAAGAGCACCCAGTAAACAAAGACATAGAGATGGATGCATTACTTAAGGCCTGGAAAGCACAAAAGAAGGCTAAAAGAAATTCATGATGTATAATAATTTTATAAGACAGTTAGATGTACATTATATAGCTGAACATGTAATGATGCATATAATGCATTGACATTATGGGTACCTTTTCATTTGATAATATACACAAGGCTATTTCTATGGCTCATATATATATATATATATATATATATATGAATGTAATTTTGTTATACACTTAATGATAATTTCAACTTCTCTTATAAGATTTGGTATATATTGATTCAATACTCCTTGGTTCTATTGGCCTTGACATACAATTTATGCATCAATTTGTGGCTCCATGGATATCATCCTAGTGATTTGAAGGCATTGGTAAACGTGAAATTTAAGATATTGAATTGTTCAAGTTTGGATTTAAATTTTACATGCTTGTTTGTTTGTGGGTTTCAAGAGTTCCAAACTTGTATCTCTTTTGCTTTTAAGAATGACAATCTCTTTGTATTTTAAGATATAACGTGAGAATCCAAGAAAGACCTGGTGCCTTGTGCTTGGGATATGGAGTCTAGGCAACAAATAGAACTTGAATATGCAATATGCAACTTCCAAAATCTTGTGACATGATATATGCAACTTTGGAAGTCTTGTGACATGTGACATGTGTTGGTTTTTCTTCATATGAGATATGAGAGATATTCGTTATTACAATAATTAGTGTTCCATATATAGGGAACATAAGGTGACCATCCATGAAAGGATGTGTCCCTTGAATAATCAATAACTATTTATAATTATCATTTACTTATTATATACTATATTTAATATTCAATAATAATTATATTATTAATTATTATCTTTAGAGAATGTCTTCCCGATGTTGTCCAAACATCAACACTCCCTCTCAATGAGGGAGACATTCTACAACATGCCACTCTTGTCTTTGAAGTATACAAACTTCACCCTAGACTCATGACACTTGTCTTTCAGTCTTGGGAGACATCTCTCTCCCACCTGAACCAAGGAGAAACTCCTTTTACGGCTCTCCCTCTGAGACAATTAATTCTCTCTGAGATTAGGCTCACTTTGGGTCCATATGTAAAAGCATATAACATCTTGAGTCTTTATCATTCCTTGTCAAATCACCATGACTAGGACAAAGACCACACTAGGATATTTCACCACAGGCACACACATATGAGTGAATGTCGGCTTGATGCTAACTTACACATGGAAAGCACTTCAAGCACCTTGAGTCCATATTATTCCTTGTCATGATCAAGGAAGGACTATGTCTGGGCCCATTTATCATAAGTGCAGCTTTGTGATAAATGTATCCTATCTCCCTTGGTCTGCAACCCAATATAGGAGAAGTCATGCCCAATGCTAAAACATCAACACTCCCTCTTAGCTAGGGAGGTATCTTTCCTTAGTAGTACACAACTACTTTCGAGAGACACACAGTCTCCACTAGTGGTACAAAACCACCATAGTAGTAAAATATTTGTCACACATGGCACTCCCATGTGGACTTCTAGAGGCTACTCCCTCTAGAATCACTTAGGGTCCTCATGGGATGTGTCCTCATGTGCTCTCCACAAGGGATGTTGGGTTATAAGCCCAACCACACTTATCTCTTCTCGGATAAGTGCCCCACTTATCCCTTCTCAGATAAGTGTCCTCACAGATCAACTCAACTCAATTCATAGAGGAGTACGATCTGGAGAAAGTTTCTCACACATGGAACTCCATGTGGACTTCTAGAGGCTACACCCTCTAGAAACACTAGGGTCCTCATGGGACGTGTCCTCATGTGCTCTCCACAAGGTACGTTGGGTTATAATCCCAACCGCACTTATCCCTTCTTGGATAAGTGTCCTCACAGATCAACTCAACTCAATTCATAGAGGAGTACGATCTGGAGAAACTTTGTCACACATGACATTCCATGTGGACTTCTAGAGGCTACACCCTCTATAAACACTAGGGTCAACTCCCATAGTGTGTGAAGTCAAGGGTCAACTCCCTTGACATGTACTCATGTGATCTCCATAAGGGACGTTGGGTTATAAGCCCAACCGCACTTATCCCTTCTCGGATAAGTGCCCCACTTATCCCTTCTTGGATAAGTGTCATCACATATCAACTCAGCTTAGTCACACATGAGTATGATCTGGAGAATGTCTTAAGAAGCTGCAAAAATCAACACTCCCTCTCAATGAGGGAGTCATTCTCTACCACTCCTCTACTCCCAAGAAGTATAGAATCATACCAAGATCCTTCATCTCGAACGTAGAGGCCAACGCATACTTGCATTCAATAATAAGGCTCTCTGTACTTGTGAGGAATAAATCATCAACGTAGAGGACCAGAATCAGGGCCTCAACATTAACAGTCTTGTAGTACAGATTGGGATCAACAACACTTTTGTTGAAGCCCAAAAATCATCAGGTGTCCATTGATCCTTGCATACCAAACTCGAGGTGGTTGCTTGATTCCATACAAGGCCATATTCAACCTGCACACATGAGACTCCTTCTCATGTATCATGAAACCATCAGGTTGCTCGATGTATACTTATTCCTCAATCTCTCCATTGAGAAAGGTTGTCTTTACATCCATCTGATGTATTTTCCAACCCATGGATGTTGCGAGGGCAATAATCATTCGAATAGAAGTGTATCGAGCAACATGAGAAAATGTCTCCTCACAATCTATTCCCTCCACCTGAGAGAATCCTCTAGCAGCAAAACTTTCCTTATGTTTCTTGATGCTTTCGTCACTTGTATGTTTGATCTTATAGATCCATTTGGAAGTCACTACAGACTTCCTTTCAGGTCTCAGAACAATATACCACACATCATTCTTCATGATCGATTGATACTCCTCCATCATGGCATCTCTCCATACTAGATGCTTCCTCATAACATGAAGGCTCAGAATAAATGATGTGGCTCATAGTTGCGGCATAGCATAGATATATTTGAGGTCTCTTTCTCTCTCGGAAGGTACCACAAGGAGCTACATATCTTTCTACCTCCTGCAGAGTCTGACGAGTCCATGTAAGTCTCTTCTGACCTACTACAATATCTCTGGGAACATCAACTGGAGGGGGAGAAGAAACCATCTCTTCTTGTTTCTCACTATCAATATCCATGTGAGATCCTATAGATCTCATGAAGGCTACCTCCTCCTCAAAGGTAACATCTATGCTCACCTCAATCTGTCTCTGACCAGGGATGTAGATCCAATATGCCTTTGAAGACTCATTGTACCCCACAAATGTACATTTTCTTCGTGAAGGGTCTAACTTGGTCCTTTTCTCCTTCGATACATGAATGTATATTAGACACCCAAATATCTTAAGTGTCCAACTTCATACTTCACTGCGGTGAAGGCCTCCTCGGAATTCATCTTCCTCAACGTCTTATGAGGACTTATGTTTTGAACATACACTGCAGTCATGGATGCCTCTGCCCACAGAAACGTAGGTAAATGCTAATCATACTAAGTAATATTGGACCATACTTGATATATCGAGGTTCCCTCATGAAACCAATGTCTCTTCTTGACATCATGTTGGAAGGTATTTCCCTCCATGTGTGCCTCTCT
>ML846107.1:11705-24163 GCA_009831015.1 Picea engelmannii | reverse complement strand
TCAAACTTTTTCGACCCTGGTAACAAAGCCAATCGTTAGCTCCCAAAATTGCACTTTGAAATATGAAGTCCCACATAACAATCAAGGAAAGCTCGATTATACTCAAGAGTTCTCACTACCACCAAATTTTCTCAAACCACATATTACTAATATGCCAAAGGGATCATCTACTAATATTCCAAAGGGATCCACAAGGTTAACATTGTTCCCCCCTGCATCCCACACTAAAACCACATACTACTAATATGCTAAAGGGATCTTACCAAGTGGATCCATTTCCCTCACTAGTTCCTCCATCATTTATACATATTGCATATGAGACATAGCATGTTAGTATCTCATCTTTAGTAACTTTTGTATAGGACACTGGTTGTTCTTTTAATTAAACTCCAATCCAACTTATATTCCATAGGAAAATATTAGAGGACCAATCTAGAACAATGTGTCATCTTTCTATTTCTCTTGATCATGGATCTAACTATGAATGTTAAATTTTGTTACTATCTTGAGTTCTTGCTATGGATTTATCTCTAGTTCCTAGCTATGCTATCATGTAGCAATTCCACAAGAGGATATGTGAATGACTTCCTTCTACTAGGACCAATTGGTTCCTAGCATGGAAATAATTTTCTTATGTTGCACATGCTTACCAACACTCTATCAATGAAACAACTTCACTTGGATGACCTCTTTAGTGTGCAATCATAGCACCTTGTATAATTGGCTCAAAAATCAAAATTTATTTTTTTTGCTCAAAAATCATTTTTTTTAAAATAAATTGTTGTTGTCTCAATTGCAACGACCCCATAAAAAATCTTGTGACAAACTTGCTATACAAATCATGAAAATTGTATAGCAAGTTTATCGCAATATACCATGTTTTCATCTCAATTGTGACGACCCTGTGATGAACTTTCTATACAAATCACGAAAATTGTATAGCAAGTTCGTTGCAATATATCATGTGTTCATTGCTCTTGCGACGAACCCTTCGAAAGATGATTCATCTCAAAATTTGTTATGTTTGTCGATCTTGTGACAATTTTCCTATTGTCAGGTATGCAATGATCTCCCTTTATTGTCTCTCTTGCGATGATATCTTTACATCGTCTCATTTGCGACGATTTTCATCACTAGTCGCGCTTGCGATGATTTCCCTACTTTGTCGCGCTTTCGCCGATTTCCCTACTTAGTCATTCTGGCGACGATATTTGTTCTTTGTCGCAATTGTGACAACTCCTTACTGTCATTACTCTTGCGACATTAATTTAGGTTCGTCGCACGTGCCACATCACGCAAAGAGAAGTTTGGGAGACCTAATATTTTTCACAATATCCACGACATAACATCGCAAGAGCATCAAAATAGCTGTCATAAAATGGCCCAAATTTTCTAGTGAACGTTATTGATGCGACACATGTACATATGATTAGATGTTATGATGATTAATTATTATTTCTGACATGATTTGTTGATGGATGAAGGATGACGATAGCTTGTCGACCATACTCACATGTGGAGTAGAGGGGTCACACATGATAACCAGAGACTTTGAGGGAGAGGTGTGGTAACAACCCAGTCGCAACCTACTAACACTCTCGTCATGGCTTGAACTGTAGGTTAACAATTACCTAGTTTGAGAAGACCCACGATGTCATGAGGGAAGACTATGATAGTCACTCATGATGATTCTAAGGGGCACGCAATAAGGAAGGGGCCTTATTCATTAGAGGCCCTTATTCTCCCACAAGATCACCTGGCAGAGTATTGACTCTAGGGGTTTTTGACGTCTACCGAAGTCAGTCAAGAGGCAAGTGGCACCCTTGGAGCATGTAGTGCATCCTGAAGGGCATGTCGTGAAAGGAAAACAAAAAGAGGTGAGTGGCACCCTTGGATCATGTAGTGAGTCTCGAAAGGCACGTCGCGCAAGGAAACCAGAAAGAGGTGAGTGGCACCCTTGGAGCACGTAGTGCGTCTTGAAGGGCATGTCGCACAAGGAAAACAGAAAGAGGTGAGTGGAACCCTTGGAGCACGTAGTGCGTCCTGAAGGGCACGTCCCGATATCAACGGGTAAGTGAATAAACCTAGTCAACCTTAAAATGAATGATGTGATACGTAAGATTTAAAAACAATTTCCCCTAATAAAAATGTCGCCCAACCTATAAAATTTAAAACCTAGGTCTAAGTAGAACATGTGGTCAATAATAATAATAATAATAATAATAATAAATAAACATGTAACAAGAAGGGGGGTAAGAAATTCAAATTAATTTATTAAAGTCAAATTATCACGGAGGATTAAAATTTTAAAAAGGGAAATGGTTGTTTTTATCTATTTTTGATAATTTAATTTTAGTCAAAAAGAAAAGAGGGTAAATGGTTGTTTCATCTACACTTGCTAAATAAATTTTTAATTAAAGAAGAAAAAGGGTAAATGGTTGTTTTATCTACACTTACTAAATTGATTTTTAGTTAAAAAGGAAAAAGAGGGAAACTTAAAGAAAAAGGGGAAACCTAAAGAAAAGGGGAAACGTAAAGAAAAAGATGAATGTCTAACTTAGTAAGGAATATTGCCTTGGGAACTATCTATTTATGAACTCAACTAGGAATTAAGTAAGGCGTAAGTCATTTATGATTTGTAAGGGAATATTGGGACACCAAGGAGCGTTTTTAGGAATACTTTTAGATCAGTGAGGGAAATAGGAATATTTAATTAATTAATAAAATTGATTTTCTGGTGCAACTAGGGGATGGGTGACATGTGTACGGGGGAGGTTTTTCCTAATTAAAATTTATGACAAAGTAATTTAATGAGAATTTGGGAAACTAATTACTTAAAAACTCTATAAAAAGGATGGAGGAGGAGGAGTATGAATCTCATCTTTTGCGTAACGTTACGCTGTTGAATTTTTCCTTGACTGAACTTTCTCTTGTAGGAGTTGGGATACCCAGCTTGGGTAACGAGTGGTAGCTCGACCTTGCAAGGTGAGCTAGGTGCTAGCAGTTCTCTGGTATTGTGTTTGTGGCCCCTTTGTGGCTTGGGGGTCTCAGGGAGAAGAAGAGTACCCCTAGCATTGGCTGGGAGGTACCGGTGAGGTCACATCGATTGGCAAGCGGGAGCTAGACGGAGCGTGCATGTGGGAAACAACTTCGGAGCATTCATGTTTGGCTAAGGTATGCCTATTAAAGTTGTTACTTGCAATAAATTTAATTTACACGTTATTTTTCTGTGCTTGGTTGAATATTTCATTGCCATGAGCTTTCTTGCACCTTCTTTCCTATGGTATTTATAATCCCCTTGCTCATTGTTTTCTGAATTGATTTACTGTGGAGAACCCAACCTCTGTTTGCAATGACTTCTCTGCATTTTTTTTATTGATTAATGCAAAGAAAAAATGATTTTTTATCTTCCGTCCCTTATCCTTCAGTTGTTAGTCTGTCCCTGAGCAGTCGGCCAGGAGTCGAATTGACGGTCATCACTCTGATGTTTAAATACCTATAGATTCAAATGCCATGTTTTCCTATGCATGGATAATAAGTGAAGGATGAATTCACCCAGCTATCTATCCCTTACTTATCATTGTGTTTTTCTCTTATGATTAATCCCTGATCTTTGCACCTCCTTGTCAATGAGTATCTCTGCACTTTCTTGATTGACTATCTTTGCATTCCTTTGAACGATTACCTCTGCCCTTCCTTGAATGCTCAACTCTGCATGTCTTGGAATGTTTAAACTCTGTGTTGAATGATTAATCTTTGTGTTTCTATGATTGAGTTCCACTACATTTTGAATGGTAAATTGTTTAATCTATGCGTTATATTACTTACCACTACGAATTATTACTCTGCAATTTTTAATTTCTTACACTTGATAATCTCTGCATGTTGAACTTGAACCCCAACGTTTCGAGTGGGAAAATACCTGTGTTTTCAATGAACCATGATTTAACCAGTTTGATGAACCATGAATTTATCAACGATTTCATTATCGTTATTGACTGTGATTTCTTTCTCCATATTGATTGTGATTTCATTAATATATTGACTGCAATTTACATAGTGACTGCGATTTACATTTAGTGACTTCCATTTACATTTATTGACAATGATTTTATAAATGAGCGATTTTTATGACTCCGTTTTTATAGACAACATGTATTGATAGTGATTTTGATACTTTGATACATTGACAACGATTTTGATACATTGATATATTGACAACGATTTGATACATTGATATATTGACAACGATTTGATACATTGATACATTGACAACGATTTTGACTGTGATTTTGATACATTGATACATTGATTTTGACTGCGATTTTGATACCTTGTTTCTGATACATTGATACATTGACAACGATTTTGAATGCATTTTGATACATTGATAGTGATTTAGACATGCTCTAAACACACAATTCTTGGCATCAATTTCGTCCAGGTTACACAGCTAGTTACCCATTTTGTAAACAATATATGGATGGCTTGGCCACGTTTTTCATTTAGATACTGTATCATTTTTTTAGTAGGCAGGGAATTTATTTGACTGACAAAGAATTTATGGTTGCATTATGACTGTGTAATGGTTGCATTCGTGACTGTGTAATTTTTTTGTTGTAATGATTGATAGTATCATGGATAGCGATTTAATATCATGGATAGCGTTTTAGTTATTGTCGACGGTAAATGATATTACACAATGTTATTTATTTATCAAATAATTATGGTTATTTACTCAGTGATATCATTATAATTATTAATATTTTATCAATAGAATCATCCAGAGTTTTGTTAATATAGATGACAATAATATAGCAATGTAATAGATAGCAATATCGTGTACTTAGACAACAATAATATATTCAGCGATTTCGAATATTTAATAAGCAACATAGTTCACTTTTAATATTAAGTAGTTCACTTATTTTAATGGACAATGTATATTTGTTTACAACCATATTTTGATTTTTTTAAGCGCGTATATTAGTTCACCTTTATGATAATATTTGTGATAATAGTAACATTTTTAATAGTTCACATTTTTGGTCACATTTATGATAATGATCACATTTATAATAGTTCACTCCTTCGCACTTAGACATAGTGCTTAACAGAAAATGGGTTATGGTTTGTTGGCGAAGTCGTTTAATAGCTTGGACAATTTAATTTGAGTGATTCCATCTTGTGTCTTGTCGAATTGTTGCTTGGGTGCATGGGTATAGTCTTCTTGTCGGTTAATTCGATCTCCTAGCATGTTGAATTTTTCTTGTGTTATTGGTATAGATGTGTTATGTTGCGCCAAGGTTACTATCATGCCTATCGCCTTGTGACGAAATGATTCTTGATGAGGGGATCATTGTGCACCTTGATGGATAAAGGTGAATGATAACCTGTGCTGATTCTGTTCTTCCCGATGTGGGCATTTGTTCGTTGTAATAGTTGTTGGTACTTGATTTTGTAATGCCTTAAGGCATTGGGTTTTGTGCAACGTAGAGATTTCTAGTTCTTGGTCATTGAAGCCACGGTGTCAGGTGGTTGATGTTTTCCTTTATCTTGTAGGCGTTGTCTTGCTTGTGTCGAGCAGGTAGTCGTTTCTATTTGTCTATTGATTATCGCATGCTTCGTCCAATTCCATGATGTGCTAGTGTGTTGAGTCATTGTTGTATGTTTCCCGATCTGTGTGTGTTGTGTTCGTCGTCAAGTTGTGTTGTTTAACTATTTTCATTGTTTCCTTCCTTCTTCAAACAAAAAAAAAAAAATTGCACTTGCTTGTGTCACTTGTAGTCATAATGATGGGGTCGTTACAGGACTCGTGATTTGAAACATATGGGGTTATTAAGAACTCAGTATGTATATGATTATTAATTTTAGTATGTATATGATTATTAATTTTTTAGATAGTATGTGGATGATATTGTAGATTTATATAATGGATAAGTGATAGTTTGAACAATGTGAATTTAGGTTTATTTTTCATGTGGATTTGAATACTTTATAAAATATTTGATTCAATGTGTTTATCCTTGTTAAGTTATAAGTCATAAATATATTTTAAAAGTGAATATTGAGTGGGTTTAATGGTTAAGAGTCATAAATATATTTTAAAAGTGAATATTAAGTGGGTTTAATGGTTAAGAACATGTGTTTTTTTTAAGAGGTCACATATTCAAATCCAAAGGGGATAGGGTATGTACACCTACGTTTTGGGGGATTGCAAAAATTTATTACGTCGATAAGTGTCCCCCCCTATTGGAATTGATGAGTTAATGAAGCTTTTAATTACAAATTCCAATCTTATGGTCAACATTTAAAGATTCCATCATATTCTTCGTCGTCCTTCCAATTCAATGAATGAGATTTAATGCTCATAAATTCCTTGCATTTATAAATGCATCCGTTAACCTGTTTACTTTTTCACATTTACCTAATCATAATAAGAAATTACTATCGGGCCATATGATTGCCACGTTTAGTTGATTGCCAATAATATCTATAACTATTATTAATACTATGTTGTTATTATACATGATACATTAATAAATAATAATGATAATTACCTATACTATTAGTTATTATGAATATACATAATTAGTTATATTATACAAAGTGTTCTTTAAGCATATGTATGCATATAATTCATAGATACCCTCTATACAATTATTATTAATTAATATTAATAATTAACCATGCTAACAATACTATATTAATAATATACAAAGGTCAAATGGTTATTAGGGCTATTTTTATAAGACATCTATTTTTTTTAATGATTTAAAATTATGGCTTAATGAGTGTGTGGAATTTATTCTTTTTAGTATAGGGGTTTTAATGAAAGTTCTATATGTGTGTGTCTATGTGGAATTTAATGAAATCTTTGTATGGGTGGGAGACTTATTTAGAACAAGTAAAAATCATCATATGTAAATTTAAACATGATTTTTTATCAATGTCCTTAGAACAAGTATGATTCTAAGTTTCCTTCTATGTAATACATCACATTAGTTCAAAGTTCCTATCTTTGTGACAAATGAAACACTTTGTTATATTTTCTTCTAAAACATGGAGAATTTTTTTTTCCATAATGTGTGGAACATGAACCAACCTTGTCATGTGAAAAACATAACCCAATGTTGTAATATGAAAAGCAAAGTCAAAGTTGCAATATGAGTAACATAGTATTGTTGCAATGTGACCATCATAGCCCTACTGTCGCAATGTGATGAACACAACCCCATCATAGCTTCATCATCATCATCACTTTTTGAAAAACATAGTAACATAGCAATGTTATGAACCTAGCCCTATTTATAGAATGTGACAAACATATCTTCCTCGTCACAAAGTGAAAAAAATTTACTATTGTCACAATGTGATGTGAAACAAATAGCCTAACGTCATAATGTGAGAAACATTTCGAAATGTCGCAATATGAAAAACATATGCATCTTCGTCACAATGTGACACAAATATCCTAATGTCATAATGTGAAACATTTGTAAATGTCGCAATATGGAAAACATAACCCATTGTCGCAATGTGACATACACAACCTATTATCGCAATGTGACAAACATAGCCCAACATTGCAATGAGATGACCATTCCTTGACGTTGCAATGTGATAAACATAACCAACTATCAAAATGCAATAAACCTATTCTAGTGCTATAATGTCATAAGAAAAAATGCTATGTTGCAATGTGATGACCATAACCTTATGATGTAATGTGACGAACAAAACTTGATGTCACAATCTAACGAAGAAAACCTTATCAGCATTGCAATGTGACAATAAACCATGGCTAACCACAATAAACATCGTCCAACATGGTTAACCATAATCAACAGGGTATCGATGTCGTAATGTGTCAAAAAATTCCTAACGTCTCAATCTGACGAACATATGTGAACGCCACAATGCAATGAACATTGCCCTATCATGACAATTTAACAAAATAGCCCCATTGTCACAATGTCACAAACATTTTATATTGTCGCTCTGTGAATAATCTAACATCATCAACCCAATGTGATCGACATAGCCTCCTCGTTGCAATGTGGCAGAAATATCCTAACATCATAATGTGATAAACATTTCCAAATGTTGCAATGTGACAAACATACCCCATTTTCGCAATGTTATCTACAAAACCTTATGCCGCAATGTGAAAAACATTGCCCAACATTGTAATGAGACAACCATTCCCTGACGTCGCAATGTGACAAATATAACCCACTTTCAAAATGTGACAAATCTATTCCAATGCCATAATCTGCTAAACAAAAACCCTACCTTACAATTAACATAGCCCCAATCATAGCTTCATCATCATCATCACATTTTCACAAACATAGTAACATAGCAAAGTTATGAACCTAGCCCTATTTCCAAAATGTGACAAACATAGCTTCATTGTAGCAAAGTGACAAAAATTTACTATTGTCGCAATATGACAAACATATGCCTCCTCGTCGTAATGCGACACAAATATCCGAATGTCATAATGTGAGAAAAAATTGTAAATGTCACAATATGATAAACATAACCCATTGTCCTAATGAGACATACACAACCTAATGTCGCAATGTGACAAACATAGCCCAACATTGCAATGAGATGACCATTCCTTGACGTTGCAATGTGAAAAACATAACCAACTATCAAAATGTAATAAATCTATTCTAATGCCATAGTGTGATAAGTAAAAACACTATGTTTCAATGTGATGACCATAACCTTATGATGTGATGTGACGAACAAAACTTGATGTCACAATCTAACGAAGAAAACCTTATCAGCATTGCAATGCAACAATAAACCATGGCTAACCACAATAAACATGGTCCAACATGGTTAACCATAATCAACATGGTCTCGATGTCGTAATGTGTCAAACATTTCCTAACGTCTCAATGTGACGAACATATGCGAACACCACAATGCAATGAACATTGCCCTATCATGACAGTTTAACAAAATAGCCCCATTGTTGCAATGTCACAAACATTTTGTATTGTCGTTCTGTGAAGAATATAACATCATCAACCCAATGTGATTAACATAGCCTCCTTGTTGCAATGTGATAGAAATAGCCTAATATCATAATGTGAAAAACATTTCCAAATGTCGCAATGTGACAAACATACCCCATTGTCGCAATATTATGTACAAAACCTTGTGCCACAATGTGAAAAGCATCGCCCAACATTGCAATGAGATGACCATTCCTTGAAGTCGCAATGTGACAAATATAACTCACTTCCAAAATGTGACAAACCTATTCCAATGCCATAATGTGCTAAACAAAAACCCTACCTTGCAATGTGATGATTAGAACCTTACGATGTCATGTTACGAACAAAACCTAATGTCACAATTTAACGAAGAAAATTTGATCAACATTGCATTGAGATAGTGCCTTATGATGTGATGTGACGAACAAAAATTGATGTCACAATCTAACAAAGAAAACATTATCAACATTGAAATACGAAAGTAAACCATGGTTGACCATAATCAACATGGTCCACCACAGTTACCCATAATCAACATGGTCTCGACATCACAATGTGTCAAACATTTCCTAACATCGCAATGTGACGAACATATGTGAACGTCACAATACGACGGACATTTCCTTATAATCACAATGTAACAAAATAGCCCCATCGTTTCAATGTCACAAACATTTTTTATTGTCAGATTGTGACGAATATAACCTCATCAACTCACTGTGATTATCATTGCCTCCTCATCGCAATGAGACAAAAATAACCTAACATCATAATGTGAGAAACATTTCCAAATGTCGCAATGTGACAAATATAACCCATTGTTGCAACGTTATGTACAAATCCTTATGCAACAATGTGGAAAACATTGCCCAACATCGCAATGAGACGACCATTCCTCGACTTTGCAATGTGACAATATAAAACATGATGTCAGACTTGGCATGGTCAACCATAATAAACCCCAATCAACCATAATCAACCATGGTCATGGTCAACCATAGTCAACCATGGTCATCGCCAATTAAAGTATTAATACTTTAGTAATGTATTATTAATGTATTACTACTTTAATAATGTATCTATTAAAATATTAGTAATTTAATAATGTTTTTATTAATATATTATTACTTTAATATTGTATTATTAATGTATTAATAATTTAATATTTTACATTATACATTAACCTCATTAAGGTCAATGTATTATTACTTTATTAATGTTTTACTATATTAATACTTTAATAATGTATTTATTAATGCATTTAATACACACTATATGTATGAAATGTATCTTTTTTATTATTATTGCAATAATGTATTATTAATGTATTAATTAATACATTACATTATTAATATATCAATGAATTAATACATTACATTATACATTATTGTAAATTAATACTTTAATTTATACACTATGTTAATGTAATAATGTATTAATATTTCATTTATGTGTTACTATTATTATTAAACTATTATTTTATTAGTGTATTCATATTTTAGTAATGTATTTATTAAAAATATATTAATGTATTAATTAATTAAATGAATTCATTATAATACACATTAATGTATTTATGTCATTCATAGACATGACTATAATAAATCATGGTTATAGTCAACCATAACTAGCCATCATTTTCAATAAATGTACTAATGTAATAATGTACTAAACATAACCCATTGTTGCAACGTTATGTACAAAACCTTATGCAACAATGTGGAAAACATTGCCCAACATCGCAATGAGACGACCATTCCTCGACGTCGCAATGTGACAATATAAAACATGATGTAAGACTTGGGCATGGTCAACTGTAATAAACCTCAGTCAAATCAACCGTGATCATGGTCAATGTATTTATTAAATTATTATTACTTTAATTATGTTTTTTTGTGTATTATTACTTTAATACTGTATTATTAATGTATTAATAATTTAATATTTTAAATTATACATTAAGGTCGTTAAAGTCAATGTATTATTACTTTATTAATGTTTTACTATATTAATACTTTAATAATTTATGTATTAATGCATTTAATATATAAAATGTCACCTGGATGGGGTGATGGGGCCAGACACCTGGCGCATAGAGGAGGCAAGGGGAGGCCAGCAGTGCACGAAGCCATGTGATCGGCTCGTGCCCACTGCGACCATTACCCCCATGCATTAAATCGAATTAAACGTCGATGGGAGGGGCATTAAACCGAGCTCCCTCGACCACCTTAATGCAGAGTGCAATGCCGCGTTTCATTTGTGTTTTCGCCCGGCAATCTGGGTTTGGTTATGCAGGTTTGTTCATGGGGCTTCTGCCCCTCCGACCGCTCCCCGCCCTCAACCTCGGCTCTGCAGACCTCCCGCATCCGCCGGGCCTCACCATGCTGCAACAAAGATTGCGACCTCGCAGGGGCTCTCCCTGGCATCCTCGGAGGCCCCACACGTCTTCTTCACCCTCTGGTTCATCTCCCACCTCAGCCTCGTCGCTCCGACCCCCTACTCCCCCCGCCTTTAACTGTCTGGCCATCATTGACACCACCTTGAACTCTTCTTGGCAATATCCTTCTTGGCTCAGACCCTCCTCCTTCAGGCACTCCTCTCCTCCTCCTGCACCGGATGTGGCCTCAGCGAAATCGCCCTTTGGATGGACTGGCCACGGTCGACCCAACAACAAGGAGAAGACGCAATCCGCCAACCTGTCGCATGAAAGCCTCACCGTTTTGCATGATTTGGTATTTGAACTCCGGGAAGGAATGGACAACCTTCAATTCCGTGTCTAGCAGATGGAAGGGAGGCTGTCAGTACTTCTTCAACTTCTTTCAAACCACCACGAAGCCTCCCCTGCGGAATCCAGTGACGCACCTATCACTGCAAGTGATCACGAGAGTAGCCATCAACAGGAAGCTTCCGAGGGGAACCAGCAGCCTGAATGGAAGGAGCTAGGTCTAGCTCTCATGGACACTGTCGAGCAGGAGCAACCACCGGCGAGAAAAGAAGAAGCTGTCAAAGGCGAGGTTCATCTGGAAGTCAAGGAAATGATAGGCACCAGTTTGCAGGCGCACACCCCGACGGCAGGGGCCAAGACAGCTGCTCACGAGGACAAATGCACTGAAGCCACGGACATGCAGTGGGCGACCAGCGAGACACCTGTCATCGAGGAGCCCTGGCCAGGCCTTCTGCAAGAGTATGTGCCGGATTACACACCACTTGTATGACCCCTCTAGGGGGATGTTTCCTACTTTTACTTTTACTCTAGTAACCCTCATGGTAGCTAAATTGTTTGTTTATGCTAGGACTGATAGAAACTCTGATACTCGAATTGCTCGGTTGGCTGAACTGGTTTCTCCTTCTGGAGCAGTTCAGTAATTACAACCATTTGGCTTTAGTTTTTGTACTCTTGGTTTGGTTCCTAGAAGGGTTTTTATATATAAAATACTTACT
>ML846106.1:3716-36005 GCA_009831015.1 Picea engelmannii | reverse complement strand
TGTACTTAGAACTTGGGACGAGGTGAAGCATGCTATCATAAATAGGTTCCAGAAAAAGGAGCAGCTAGAATTAGAGATGTAGACAGATCTCCAAGTTGTGAAACTGTTCAATGGAGAATCAGATCCTAGGATACACATTGAATAGTGCGCAACACAGTGGCAAGTTGCGGAAATATCCTCTCACTACTGGATTAAGGTATTTCCCCACTCTCTAAGTCCAATCCCAAAATCTTGGTTTATACATGAGGAAACTAGAAGACAAACCAATGACTGGCAAACAATGGCAATTCATTTTTGCAAGGACTTTTCATTCACAAGTAAGTACCCCGAGGTTTAAGTAGCCTTGCAAAAGATTAAATAATTTATTTTTACAGATAAGGGTAGTCAGAAATCAAACTTAGTGGTATATGCCAAGCACAACAAAGAACTTCAAACACATCTCCATTTGCACTCAATTGAGACGCCTATAGAATTCTATCAGATTAACAAAGATTTAGAAAGAATAGATGACTTAGAAGAAATGAGAAACCTAGCCATCAAAGAGACAAAGGAGAGCAGAGAAATCCAAAACACCATACCTAACCAAACCAATAGTTCCTACAATCACCCATTAAAATTGCGCAAAATCAACATAGGGACCGCAGAGCAACCCAAGATAGCCATGGTGGGAGATTACTGGGATGAGAAAACCAGTCAGGAAATACAGATTTTACTGCGGGAATATGAGGATTTGTTCCCAAAGACTTTTTCTGAGTTAAAGGGAATCAAGGGAGTCATGGGAGAAATGAAGATTGAGTTAAAACCAGGATCCAAGCCTGTTAGACATAGACCATACCGTTTTAATCCAAGAGTAAAAGAGAAAGTTAAGAAGGAGATAGATAAGATGCTAGAAGCAGGTCTCATTTTTGCAGTAGAAGAAGCAGAGTGGGTCAACCCAATATTCATTCAAAGCAAGAAAGACACAGAGGATATTAGAGTCTGTGTAGACTACAAAAGTCTCAACTCTGCCTGTGTACATGACCCCTTCCCAACACCCTTTACAAATGAGGTGCTAGAATAGGTTGTGGGAAAGGAAGCATACTCATTCACAGATGGATTTTTAGGATACCATCAAGTCAAGATCACTGAAGAGGACAGAATAAAGACCACTTTCATAACATAAAGGGGATGTTTTGCATACAACGTGATGCCATTTGTCTTAAAGAACGCCCCTGCATTTTATCCAGGATTGTGATAGCAAATTTTAGAGATTTCATTCAAAAATTTATAGAAGTCTATATGGATGATTGGACAATATATAGCCTGCTCAAAGAACATGTAGCACTACTATGGCTAATGTTTAACAGATGCAGAGAATTGCAGATCTCATTGAATCTCAAAAAGTGTATTTTCTGTGTACCACATGGGAATTTGTTGGACCATATAGTCTGCCAAGAAGGAGTATTGGTAGACCCAGCTAAAGTTGCAACCATTGTAAATATGCCACCACCCATGAGTACTAAGCAGTTGCGCTCCACGCTGGGACACACAGGTTACTATCGCAGGTTCATCCGAAGATATGCCAACATTACTGCACCTTTGGAAAACCTACTAAGAAAGGATGGAACGTTCCAATGGACTCTAGAATGTGATAAAGCATTTGAGACACTTAAGGAGAAACTCATCACAACACTGATTCTGATATTTCCAAAGTGGGAGAATGAATTTCACGTCCATGTAGATGCTTCAGGAATTGCCTTAGGATCCATCTTAACGCAACCTGGAGATGGAGCTATGGATCACCCTATCTATTTTGTGAGTTGAAAGTTGTCAGAAGTAGAACACAACTACACAATGATGGAAAGGGAGGGTTTGGCTATGATTTATGCTATGCAGAAATTTAGACATTATTCGTTAGGGTCTCATTTCAAATTCTTCATTGATCATTCTGCATTGAAATATCTAGTTAAAAAACCTATGTTGGAAGGGAGAATTTGTAGATGGTTGCTGATATTTTAGGAATTTTCCTTTGAAGTTTTTATCAAGCCGGGAAGATGCAACGTTGGACCTGACCACTTGTCCAGGTTAGAATCAGGGGAAAGTGGCGGAGCGGTAGATGACCAGCTCCCAGATGCAGATTTGTTCAGGATTGAGGCCATACCGAAATACCTGGAGGACATAGCTATCTTTCTCAGTATAAGGGTCTATCCTGAAACTCATTCTGCAACCCATAAATTCCATATGGTTGTTAGAGCAACAGATTACCAGCTGATCGTCGGACAGTTGTATAAACTAGGACTAGAAAACATTGTCAAACAGTGTGTCCTGGATCACGAAAGGCAAGATATACTCTGGGAATTCCATAGTGGAGTTGCAGGAGGCCACGTAGGAGGAAAGGCCACGACACAAAAAGTTCTACAGGTAGGACTTTGGTGTGCAACACTTTTCAAGGATACAAACGTATATGCTAGATCGTGTGATGTTTGTCAACGCATGGGAAAGCCATCACGCTGAGATGAAATACCTCTACAACCAGTTAGAGTGCTACAAGAATTTGAGAAATGGGCAGTTGACTTCATTGGACCAATCAACCCCACAACCAAACATTCAAAGGCTAGGTACATCATTACCATGACTGATTACCTTACCCGTTGGGCAGAAGCAACAACTGTACAGGACTGTTCAATAGATACTGTTTCCAGGTTCATTTTCAAGAATATCATTACTCGATTCTGATGTCCCAGGAGCCTAACCAACGATCAGGGAGCTCATTTCATTAGCATCACTATATCAACACTCACAACAAAATTTCTGATTCAACATCACAAGAGCAGTCCATACCACCCACAGGCCAACGGAACAGTCGAAACATTCAACAAAATCCTGGAAAGGGGACTAACAAAGGTCTGTTGTGCGAACCCGGAGGACTGGGATGACCGATTTCTCGCTCTACTATGGGCTTACAGGACAACCACAAAGAAAATTCATAGGTACACACCGTTCCAGTTGGTTTATGGGAGAGAGGCAGTGGTGCCTACAGAGTTCATCACTCCAAGTTTGTATATTGCACAAGTCACACGCATGACAAAAGAGGAATCCAGAGACTTACATAACTACAAGAAATCGAGGAGACCAGATTTCTAGCAGATTTTCATCAGTTGGTTGAAAAATCAAGACAAAAAGCTTGACATGACAGGCACATTAAGACCAAGGTATTTACGCAAGGAGACAAGGTGCTACTCTATGATAGCCGGTACCAGAAGCATCCTGGAAAGTTGTGTATGCACTCATTGGGACCATTCATGATTGCGGAGATTCGACCATCAAGAGTAGTCAAACTCACGCAACTGGATGGTCTTCTGTGACCAGGATGGGTGAATGGCACTCACTTGAAGCCCTACCTGTCTCACAAATAAGAAAGAGGAACTGTCTCTCTAGTCCAAAAGAGCTTGTAAACTAGTTAGATTTGATTTTTTCTGAAATTTTTGTAAGTTCAGTAATAAAGTCAATATGTGCGGTGTTGCGCCATGACACATAATTCATTTTCTGATTAAGTGTTGTTTGATATAGAACTAATGACTCAACAGTGCATGATCCAAAGTTTAAGAGAATCCATTAATGACAATCATTAAGATGACAGGGACAACCTCTGTGGTTGGAGAAAGGATGAATCCAAATACAATCTGAATCCATATGCCACACAAACCTAGTCTAGTCACAATCTTTATTGCCATTGTGGTACCACGTATGAAGTCTGTTAATCCATAAAGTCACGTTATAAAAATATGCCATCGAAGTTCACGCTCGAATACCCAACCATCAAACAGAAAGGTCTAAAACCAGCCACATCCCTATTCCACTCACAAAAATAAGTAAATGCAAGAATCGTCCAATAGGATTTACCCTGTTAAACTGTCTCGTCTGACAACTCAGATCTCGTTGCATCTATACATTCATGATGTACAACAATTGTTTCTAAACTCACCCTTCAAGCCAAGTATAAGGCCCTGATAACTCACATGAGAATGCACCATTTCCAAAAGAAGCATAGCCATTTTCGAATTCAGTAGAGCGAACCAGTCGGTACCATTGTGAAATATGTAGTACTTAACTAGCCACAGAAGCCTAAATGCTGAGAGCCATAGCTAAACGAAGTGCCATGGTGAAAGAAGCGGTACCAGACAAACCCTATGACCCTTGGTTCGAGGTCGTGGGCAATCTAAAGGGGAAAGTGGAGCATGTTAAGTGCCTCGACCTTGAACTCACGGATTCAGTCTTGTTCCCACAGATGCAGACATATGTATTTTGGGAGATGGCCCCGAATGGACTCAGAGGTATGCAATTTGTGCCAAAAGAAGATTCCATGAACTTATTCAATTTGACCATCATGAACCTAAGATACCTACCAGTCTTTAGTACCACGGGTGAGATTATGTGGTGCACAAAAATTCTGATAAGAAGGGTGCATGAAAGAAGTCTATGGTTAGATAAGCTATATCCAATTCATGCAAAAGACATCCAACATCTTACTAGACTATCCTCCCAAGGAGAGGATGTGTCGAAAGGATTCAAGGGTCTCGGTAAGCACGGGAAAAAGAAAGGTGAGCTTAGCCTATATGAGAAATTCAACACAAAGAGGGGAGGACGCACAAAAATAATTGAACCAATACTACCCGAAATAGTACAAACTAGTTGTTACATCATAGCCAACAAGGTTATGAGATCACAGTACAAGGGAAAATGCACTCTAGATGCATTATCAGTCGCCGACTTTTGTGCCAATGGAGCAGTGTTCAATTGGTGTAGTTACTTGCTAGAGGAACTACCAGTGGCATGCGAGGAGGAATAGGAGAAGGGAGGGACCTTCACCTATGGATACCTACTTGTAGAATTTGCAATGTCCAAATGGAAGCCACATATGGGAAGACCACTGGAAATACTAGATAAGGGCTGCATGGTGAAGATGTTCGAGCCATGAAAGTCCAGACCAGAGTTATATAATACAGCCTTCAACACCACAACATTTTCTAAGTGGTACAATGGATTGATAGATGCAACACAAAAGTTGCGCATCCCGCAGGAGATTCTAAACTGCAATACGAGAAATATCGCCTTCAGCATGAACCAACACCATACATTTGTCTGGCCGAGACATGTTAGCATGGAATATTTCCACACAAGGATTCTACCATTATATCTAGACGAGGAGGCCTTTGACAGGGAAGTCATTTCATGGCCAGGAGTCAAACACAATCCGTGCAAGTCATGGATGCATTACACTTTGCCTGCGGGGTTGCTGAAGAAAAAAAAAAGGAAGCAGGAGAAAGACCGAGCTCAAACCCAGAGCCGAAGAAGCCAGATGCTCTGGTATACTTAGACTCTGAGGAGGAAGAAGAGATACAATAGTTAGAGCGGAGGAAAATACCAACCCTCCGTTAGCTACCAATCGATGCCATATTTTCAGGTGCAGATGTTAACAAGATCTTGGGTGTTGTGTTCGGTATCGAACCATTGGTGAAGAGGCCCAGAACCAGGGTCTCACCAAACAAACCTATGAACCCCCAACCCATTTTCTTAGTTTCCCTCCACACCCGCACAACGGTCAAATACACCACTATCATTGATATTTAGGGCGACCCGGAGCTTGAAAAACTTCCATCCACATTTGTCACTGAGAAACCCCCATCACCTCCACCACCCCAATCACCAAACCCCCCCACCACCAGTCCACCCGAGACCACAACCCCAAGGCCAATGTAGCTTGATCAACCAGAAATAATGGAGTGAAGACTCTCAGGAATAACCCAAGAGTTATCCAGACCAACATCAAAAGTTTCTAGTCCAGACCCGAACGCATCAGAGCCGAGCATGACGCTGAATGATCCAAATCCAGACACCCACAAACAACAGCCCGAGTCTTCATCGCAAGAAAAAGGCGCCTAAACTAGAGAGGAGCCAGAAGCCGAGAGAAACGAGCAAATCACCTCACTAGCCAAGGGTGAGGGTGCCCAAGAAATCAAGGTGCATGAAGCAGAAACACCGGAAGAGCTGAACATACCAGATTCTCAGAATGAACCAGAATCAAGAACTAGGCAGGATATGACATCCATGTGAGCACAAATGGATCGGGTCCTCCAGAACCCTCAACAATGCGCCAAATTAATGCAACTCTGCATAGACAGAACATAGGTTATGACTCTTTTTCTCAAATGCTAAGATTGAGGATTGCACCAACGCCACTGGTGGAGGAGGAGGTAGAAACCTGCTCAGACCATTCAACAACCAGTGGACTCCCACTACAGGAACGAGCACCCAACAACGCAGCTCCTTCATCCACCGACCTGGTACAGTGGACAACGACACAATTATTTGGACTAATCCGAGCATCAATAGACCAATTAGAGAAAAGGCTCCAGGAGGCCGAGAGATCCGCTGAGGTTTCAAGGAAGGAAGAGTTTGTCGTCCAAACATGCAGGATACAACAAGAGCATGAAAAAATACAAGTCCAACGCAAACTAGAAAAAGTATAGGAAAGACTCGCTGAAGCTTGGTTGGAGATTCAGAAGGTTGTGCCCGACCTACCTGAAGCTAACGAGCTCGGTGAGCCAAAGAAACATATCGAGCTGCTACAAGAAGCATGGACACAACTTGCTACTCGCGCTGGGCAGCTGGAAGCAAAGTTACAACAATTCCAATAAGAGGCAGAGCAACAACCCCAAAATATGTAGGAGCAGATGCAAAAGATAATACTGCAAGGTAACAACGCTCGAGCAACACTGTACACGCACACAACAGAATGCACCAAAATCTTCAAGGAAGTCAATAATTGGATGGGCATCATTGCTCGATGAAACCAAGTCTTGGAGGAGGTGTACACAAAGATCCAAGTGTTGAACAAAGAAGTTGCGGCCACAATGGGCCCCATAGAGAAACAACAGAAGTTTGACCAAATCCAATAGGCCGACAACGAACTGAATACACTCTTTGAGGCATAGTCCATAGCCAAGAAGGAGTCGCGTGACTTTTGACCTATAATTCAGAAAACCTACATTCAAATGCATCAAATTGATGAAACAACAAATTCCAAGTGGAACTTGTTGGTTGACGCCAAGCCAAAGGAATATAGAAAATAGATGACCCAATAGTTCCTTGCAAAGGCATCACTCCTCACTCGGAAATGGCAGGACAAAGTTGGAAGCTTTCAAGGGGTGAAACAAGGAGCCTTAGATTTAGTACCAGAGTTGGGCCCTTTGTTTGAAGAGGTAAAATAAGAGTAAGCACAAACAAAAGAGCCCAAGGAAGATGAAAAGATGGACAAGGGAAAACAACATATTTTCTTGGAGGATGTGAAAGAACCAAGCGCTTGACTGGAGGGAAAGTCAACAATTGTGGTTGGATCCTATTGGGCCCTTCATTTTTGGATACAGAATTGCGCAAGTTTTGACTGAGCACGAGTTGTGTAAGAATCATCAGAGGCCTGGAGAAAGAGCAATAGAAATTAGTTGCGAAAGTTAGCGCAACACCAACTAAGCCGTATACGGTTGCAATAGAACAAGAAAGCGTGCAATCCGAAAAGGAAGACACACCCCAGCTTAGATATAGGGATAACCATAATTGTAAAAGCGTTGGCCAGGATTATTGTAAAAGAGTTAGTCGAGTTGTGGTTGAGTCAATTGATTTAGTCATTCTTCTTGTTGTTAACTAGTCGGATTAGTTATTGATGATCATTGTAATTTGAGCGAAGTCAAGTCTCGAGTTTGTAATGAATTGGAGCTATCGGTGTGAGAATTGGAGCTCTGCAACTCGATTCCAGAGCCAAGAGTCTGTACAGAGTATTGTTGTGTAATTATGAGTCTGTATCAAACAAAGATTCCAAAGGTAATATGACGAAGGACTCAAATTTTCAAATATGATGTATCTCTGTGTGTTTACTTATGCATTGTAGTATCTCCTTATGGCTTATGGGTTCTAGTTGATGGTTCTACGTTTAAATGCTTGCTAGCGATGTAAGTAGGTTCAATTATTGCACATGTATGTTTTAGACCTGTTCATGGCTCTTGCGTAAGATGAGGAATGAGTCCTGAAGGATCTATGGATCCTCTCAAGTCTTTTCCCTACCCTTCCCTATCTATCTGTCTCAACAACGCTTCAGGTGAGATTTCTCCTCTTCGGAAGAGATGAAAATGATAGCGCTCTAGGATACATGGTACCTTTTGTCGGTAACCTAAGAAGGACCCTGGTCTGATCAAACTCGTGCCAACACATGTCATTCTGCTTACTCACTCGTGAACTTGACTTAGTGGAAACCTCCAAACCTAATTTAGTGGGATCAATTCTCAAAATATTTGGCATGGTTTGAAGTTGGATCTTACCCACATGGAGACTTGGAAGCAATCATGCCTAGTTCTAGTGTATCATCTATGTACTAGCTCAATTTTAAAATTAAATGATAAATTTATTATTTACATTTCCAATTCTATTTTTTCTCTTAAACACCTCTCCCTTCCATTGGGACTTCATGCCACTTACAATTCCGGTTCATCCCAGGGTAATCAATTTCATATTATAGTTTTGGATCTGAAAGTCTAGGTCTAGGGTTGGATTCTCTTGGAGTGTTATCTTTCAATAAAACACTCCATTATTGTCATATGGGTTTTCTTGTTATTTTAGTACTAGCATTTTGTTTTTAGTAGAGCCAATTTGTAGACCTAGAGTGTTTAAGGTTGTAGTCATTACAACCCATTATTGTCATATGGGTTTTCTTGTTATTTTAGTACTGGCATTGTTTTTTAGTAGAACCAATTTGTAGACCCAGGGTGTTTAAGGTTGTAGCCATTACCATACAGTATTGATGTTTTCCTATTTTTCTAGAGTAACAGGGTAGACAAATCTATATAGCTCTATTTTTGTAACACTTAGGCTAATATATATATATATCAATTATATGTGGGTTTTCTTCTTATTCGTGTGTTGGTTTTTATTTTCTTTTCTAAATCTAAAAGATTTCAGGGTTGTAGCAATTACACTAGAGGGTTATAAGGCATGTCAATCTTTCTATTGATTCCAATATTTAATGCAATATCGATCATCAAGAACATCGGTTTCACATTCCTTGACATGCTCATGGTAAGCATTGGCATATTGTGTATTCTAGTATTTTAATTAGTAAAACAAATATTTGAATCTTTGAAACTTATGATACTTATGGCTTGACCAAGAGAAATAACAACACGAGTTTGTATCAAAAAATAGATTATTGTTCTATTTTTTATTGATATACATGTATAAATTGAGAGCATACAATATATGCTATGTCATATGCTCTGATTTTGTTTTCACTAAACACTTATTTGTTTTAAGTTGATAGGATAATATTTTGTATGAATATAATATATGATATTCCATTAATTAGGGATAATTTTAGTATAAACAATATGTTTTAAGAATCATAATATCTCTCTAAGGAATCTTAAAAATGTATCTATATTTCAACTTGAATGAAAAATATAAAAAAATCCATGGAAAAAAGTAGGCAAACCCTAGATGCTTGGTATGAGAAATAGTGGAGATACACAAGGGATAATTGTTATATTTGTGTAGTGATTATGTGAAAAACATTATTTTTTTACGGTAAATTATTTAGGATATTGTTTTATCTAATTGAACATCATATGTGTGATTATCTATACCAATACTAAGTTGCAACAATATATTGATTGATCAATTACTCGATGTATTCTTGATATAATATGCAAATAAGGGCATTTCTTTCCTTGAATCTCTATATTGCAAAAGGGTAGAAAAATAAAATCTAACACCTTGCCCTCGAGCATGTTCGCGGAATATATTAGTACATATCCTTCTAAAGAGTGATGTGCACTAAGATAACACATCAATTTGAACAAGATTTTTGGTTGTAGTTCAATGCATATGTCCATGGGTTAGATAATTTCCCTCACAAGCATTATTGTTTATTTGAATTAATCACTGATCTTTTAGAATTTAATCTATTTTTTGTTTATATTTACAATCATGTAAAAAAATTCTATGTTGAAGTATGATATATGTATCAAAATAAATATATTCATTTTTAGTAATTCTTTATATAATTGAAACATTATAAAAATTCCTTATAATTAATACACTATACTAGTAATGAATCAAATAAGGTAATCTTTTGTGTTCAATATGGAGTTACTAACCCATGATATCTTATGCATAACATGAATCCAATCACTTCTTAGTAATGTCTGCTTTCCATATTTATTACATTACACTAATGTGTAATTGCCCTCCGTTACGCCTAAGAAAAGTCGAAGCACAAAAGGTAATTTTTTTTTTTTTTGCATTAAGAAATTAACATCAACAAATGATCATGGCAACACCTATTTAACAACATCATAAGTAAATCAATACCAATTACTCATCATGGAAATCACTAACGACGCAATCGATGCATCAACGAAGGATAACAACACATAACACAAATAACGTAGCAGATTAACACATCATAAAAGCTTGAAGAAAATTTACAACAACATTCAATCAGATAACGAATATAAAAGACTACCCGCCTCAACTTTCCCTGCAAGGTTAGGACCTCCAGGACACATAAGCAATGCTCAAGACTAGGTTCCAATTGATTTTAATCATTTAAGGTCTCAAGGCTGGCGGCTGTTCTTAGGAACAAGGAGGTGTCTATATCCCACTAACATAATCAAGTCCAAACTAACTATGCTAAATCAACAACATCAATGATAATCAAATCATCAATCCATCAAACCTAATCCATAATTAAACATGGCGCGAGAAATCATTCACATAACACATCATAGACCACATCAAATTCAAAGGTGCAAGAGAATAATTATGAAGCAATCCCACGCCCACTTAAATTAAGGCACACAAGTAAATTTTATTACTAAACTTGCCAGGCATCACCGTTATTGCAATGCATGCTAGTAATCAAAACCATAAACGTTTATGCGTCAGCATGAGTCCATAAAGAGACGTTATCTAGCCACTTAACCATTAGCATAAATTCAACCATCCATCACATTAAATTTCATTCGCGCAAGAAGTATAATATCTAAATAATCATTCAACCCCTCACATTCTCAATGCGTGAAAGAATTCTAGTCGCATAAATTCAATCATGAATCCATAAATTAAGGTGCAAGGGTATCCTCAGTTGAAACTAACACCCATCAACTCATTTAATGACGTAAAAATACAATTACTACAACAAGCATCAAGTAAATGACGCCAATAACTCATCAATAGCCTGACTAAAATTGCATGTAGTAGCATTATTAAATGGCGCATTCCCATGAGAAAGTATCATAAGCATCTAGCATTTTTACAATTTGGATTTTACGTTTCTTCCATGACCATATCACTTAATGCTTACTAGAAACAACAATACACGATTATATTTAAACATCAATTTAGAATGCAAATTGGAGTTGGTAATTCCTAATTTTACCTCCCTTATTTCAACACTAATCTGCCTCATAAAGAGATCTTACCTTTCTTCCTAGATAACTCCAAAGGTTAAGGATGTAAGTGCTAAGCATAAACTTGGTGCAAATGGAAGTCAGACCAATTATTGAGTAAAGTAAATTGGATAGAATATTTCATTCGACAGTCAGGCTTGTACAACCATTAAATGTCAAATGGCAAGTTAATTTTCTGATTCTCGAATTTATCCATAAAATTTTCCAATCATATATGTATTCTCAATCCATATAAAGTTTCAAGGTGGAAGGCATACTAATGGTGGTGTCTCTACTCAACCATTCTACAGTAAAATTAAACAAGACACAAAAACTTTTAACAACTAAGTTTAAGATAAAAGTTTCTATTACCCCATCGTTAGTAAATTTCGGTATTTTGGCAGGAAAAGGGAGGATTGAGAATTATTGAAGGTTGGATTTAGTCCTAGTGAATGCCAGTAACTGTTTAGCTGCATAGGTGAATTCTCTAATATAAGTTGTACACACTTTTTGCTGTAAGGGAGCGAGCCTACGTCAAGATTTGTTTTGTCTCCAGGTGGTAACGCGAGTCCGACATTAAGGAGAAACACTAATAGAAGCTCAGAGTTGGCGGAGGAGGCCCGATGGAGCCTACGGGGAACCAGACATCCACGCAAGATGCATCCAAAGAGAGTTTGACCCAGTGTGACTTGTTATAGGATTACCGCCACCTGTCAAAGGAGTTCCAAAGAAATCAAGGAGGGAGTCGAGGAGATACACCGGACGCCCGAACAAGATCCTTAAAAATGAAAGAACAATGTGGGTAAAAATCAGAGATAAAAGGGTGGAACACTGATCCAATGAATGAAGACGCTAGAGGAGAGGGAATGTGCTGGGCATTAAGGAAAAACATAGAGGAGAGATGGAAATGCTATGGGCATTAAATAAAATGCAAAGGAGAGACGGAAATGCTCTGGGCATTAAAGAAAACATAGAGGAGAGATGGAAACATAGTTATAAAGTGTTGCGAATGTAGAGGTGAGAGCATACAACAAAGATATCAAACACTGGGTAGGAGGCACCCATGCTTGGCCAAGTTTTCTTATTAAAAATGCCGAGGAAGGTTAAAAACAATCGTTGAGATGGTTCCATAACAATTCACAGGGAAGGTTGCCAACACAGAGATGTTGAAGGTTACAATCGCAGGGATATCACCCATAAAAGAGATTCCCAGACTGGGTTAGTCAACTCAAAATTTTTAAGAGGGAGGAGCTGGGCGATGGCAATTTTGTGTGTCAAAATGTCGAGCAAGGGTGGAACGAAGCACCTACAATGGTCAAGGAAAATAAAAAAACAGAGTGCACACTTGGAAAGATCTACGAAGAATAATAGGAACCCCTTTTATCATTGAAGATAGTTTGATTTTCAATTAATCGACAGGTTGGGCCAAACTAACCAATGTATACAACATGGTGAAGGTCCTCAATTCAACCCGGTTATTCATGCATAAAATAAAACCATATAATCATACTTTACAATTAATTGCACAGTCAATCGCCAACCAATCCGATGCTCATCTCAAATAAATTCACAGTTCACATTTCTAAGTATTCGCCAAGGCGTTTTAGTGGCTCCAAGGACAACATAGTGTATAAATATTTACAACTGAATAGAATGAACCATCAATCGATTGGACACATATCTGATGAATTTTTGAGTTAAAGTTATATTAATAAGTAACCAACCAATGTAAAAATACTGTGACCAAAGGAGAGAAGTCGAAGATGATCTCCTGTGCTTGCGCTCCATCTAGCTCCCCGCTTGCTAACCGTGAAGACTTCACCGTTACCTCGCAACCAACGCTAGGGGTACTCTTCTTCACCCTTATCCCCCTGAGCTGCAAAGGGGCCATGCACACAAAACCATAGAAAAATATAGCTCCCATCATGTCTCGCAAGGTCGAGCTACCACTCTCTTTTTCGAGTTGGGTATCTCAACTCCCACAAGAAAAATCAGTCAAGAAATTTCAACAACATAACCTTACGCATATGAGTCATCCCCCGTTCCTCTTCTCAGCCATTAATTTTATAGAGTTTTTTCTTAGTAACCAGTTTCCATTTGCACGTTTAATTGGTTTTTATTAAAAATTATTCAAGAAATACTCTCCCCCGTACACTTATCACCCGATCCCTTAGTTGCACCAAAAATTTATTAATTTATTTTAATTAAATGTCAATTTCCCTCACCCATCCTAAAAGCGCTACTTGTTGTCCCTTGATTCCCTCTATTTCCTTTTTAATGACTGATGCCTTTCCAAAAATTAGTTGTGTTTTATTTAGGAAAGTTCTTTAGTTAGACTAGACTAGATTCCTTTCTATGTTTCCACATTCCTTTTTACATTCATTTCCTTTCTCGTCTAAGTTCCAATTTAGCATGTCTTTCACATAATCATTAATAAATATTTAGATAAAATATTTCTATTTTAAATTATTAACTTGATTTTTCTTCATCCCCATTTTATTAATTGATTATTTAGTTTTTAATCTTCTTACCCTATTTAGACCTAGTGTTAATTTTCAACTAGGCTTAGAATTTTTAAGAGAATTTTATAATTAATAAAAATTACTCATTTAAAATTTATTTTAAGGCTGACCATGTCAAAACAAATTATTGTTTTCTAGGCACCTAGGTTCATTGACTCACCTTTATTAAAATCATGACGTGCCCTTCAAGATGCTCTATGTGCTTCAAGGGTGCAACTCCCCTTTATTCATTTTTTATTTATGCGACGTGCCCTTCAAGACGCACTACGTGCTCCAAGGGTGCTACTCACCCTTGACTGATTTTGGTAGTTTTCCAACCCTTGGAGTCAATACTCCATTAGACGACCTTGTGAGAGACTAAGGTCCTATAAGGTATAAGGACCCTGCCTTATTGTGCGCCCCTTAGAATCTTCGTGAGAGACTGTCTCAGTCTCCCCTCACGACATCGTGGATCTCTTGAACTAGGTAATCTTTAACCTACAATTCGAGCCATAGTGAGAGTGATAGTAGATTGTGGCAGGGATGATGCCACACCTCTCCCTGAATGCCTGGTTGTTGTGCATGGCCCCTTTACTCCTTATGTGAGTCTGATTAACAAGAAATTGTCAACCTGCATCCATCAATGAAACAATGTCAATGATCCATAACAACATCATATTATACCCAATGATATGTCACATATGAAAAATTAGAAATACCCAAACCATATACTATCCACTCCCTGACTCAATCCAGAGTCCAAGGAGGTCCATTGATGCCATAGGCATCCTCAATCTGTCAAATTCCCTGCACACTCAGGAGGAACCCGTCAATAAGACCTGTATATATATATATCAAATACATAACATCATATTCCAACCACATCATCTTCGGAATCCATAAGTGAAACATACAACCATATAGAAAACCAGATCACTTTCACGCAAGTGTCCTAAAAGAATAAGTCAAATCATGTGTGCGTAAGAGCAAGATGTTACATACACCCCTTCTTGGTTTAAACTTCGTCCCAAATTTTCACAGTATATATGTGTAGTAAATAAAGTATCTGACAAGATATAAATGACTAACTATCAAACAAAAATGGAAATTGCTGGCACATATCATATGCGTCCTCCCAGGTATCTGAGCGTGGACTATAATTTTCCCACTGGACCTTGACCTGATCGACTATTCGATGCCGTAGATGTCGAATGTGATGGTCCAGAATGCTGATTGACTTCATCGTGAGTGCACATTCGTCTGACACCTACAAGGAATGCAAGAAAATCACATGTGTAGGATCACTAACATAATGTCTCAGAACAAATACATGAAAAATATCGTGCATACGCCTCAAAAAATCAGGCAAGGCTAGTTGATAGGCCACATGCCCTTTCTTTCCCACAACTTAGAAAGGTCCCACAAACCTAGGAGAGAGTTTAACACCCTTTCCAAACTTGATCGAATTCTTGTGCGGTTTCACCCGCAAGAAGACTCGATCACCAACTTCATAACTACGGTCAACACGATGCACATTGACATAACTCTTCTGCCGATCTTACACTTCTTTATTCTCTTGTCTTATTGTTTTCAATTGTTCTTCCATTGCTTGGATCACTTCGGGTCCTACCAGGACCCTATCGTCAAGTCGATCCCATCTCAAGGCGTCCGACACGATTGCCTGTAAAGAAACTCAAATGGCACCATCTTAATGGTGCTTTGATAGTTGTTGTGGTATGCAGCCTCTACCAGTGGCAAGAACTCTTCCCAACGTTTATGTTGGTCTAACCCATGCCTACGCAACATGTCTTCCAAAATTAGGTTCGTTCTTTCTGTCTGTCATTCTGTCTCAGGGTGATACTTTTCACTAAAGTTCAACTATGTTCTCGAGGCCTCTTGGAAACTAGTACAAAATCATCCTGTAAGCACCGATCCTCTATCAGATATGATTTTTTTTGGCATGCCACGAAGACTCAAAATCTCGCTGTCAAAATTCTAGCTATTCCTAGTGCCTGATATGTTGTACGCACTGGAATAAAATGTGCACTCTTCTTCAGAGTGTCAACTACCACGAAAATCGAGTCATGCCTCCTTGCCATCAACGACAATCCCACAATAAATACCATCAAAACGACCTCCCATTTTGATTCTGGAATAGCGTGTGGCTTTAGTAATCCTGATGGATGTCTATTCTCATCCTTTACTTGCTAGCATTCTAGACATCTCACCATGTAGTTTACTATGTCCACCTTCATCCCTTCCAAAAGAATAAGGGCTTAAGGTCTATCCTCATCTTCGTGACTTCTGGATGAGCCATGTACACTTCTCTATGAGATTTGCTTAAGATCAAACTTCTCAATTCGTCGTTAGGCGGTATGCAAATCCAATTATTATACCTCATTAATCCCTCATTGTCCCTAGTAAATCCCTCAAACCTTGGTACCAACATGGTGTCTTGTCCGATATTTTCCTTAACCTCTTTATAGTAGTCATCGTTGCGCTGTATAGTTAGAATCTCTTCATGAAGATTCATCTGGAGAAGTATCAACAAAAATATGTGTGGTCTCTAACTAAACGCATATTCCACTCCGTTCATTGTTCCTTTTATGCAGGTAATCTCAAAATTGTACTTGCTAAGCAGTTCTAACCAATGCATTTGTTGCGCATTCTAGTCACTTTGTGTAAAAATATGATGCAACCACAATGGTTTGTTTTTAGTTCAAAATTCCATCCAATCAGGTAGTGTCTCCAAACTGTCATGGCATACACAATAGCCAATAACTCCAAATCGTGCATCCTGTAGTTCTCCTCATGCTTTCTTAACTTTCTTGAGATGTAAGGGATCACTTGATCGTCTTACATCAAGACTCACCAAATCCTTCCTTGGATGCGTCTGTGCATACCAAGAAGTCATTGTCCATGTCGGGGACTTTTAGTATCGGCATTGTCATCAACATCTCCTCGAGCCTTTGAAATTCTTCCTCACATTTATCAGTCCATACAAATTCTTGTTTTTCTTCTACAATTCTGTGGTCGGATTTTCTATCTTCAAAAACCTTCGATGAACCATCGATAATATCCATCTAAACCCATGAAGCTACATACTTATGGTACGTTCATTGACGCATGCCTTTCCATAATAGCTTATATCTTCACTCGATCCACAATGATGCCTTCGCTGGAGATAACATGCCCCAAATAATGAATCCTCGATTGATAAAAGGAGCATTTCGACAATTTCCCGTAATATATGTTCTCTCGTAAATACTATAATACCAAGCACAAATGTTCATCATGTTCTTTCATCGTCCGAGAATATATCCAAATGTTATCACTGATTATGCTTAGTGCACTAGTCTTTATATATGTTAAATAGAAGTGTGGATGCTTAGTGCTCTATTAATGGTAAATGAATGCTAGATCTGAGCTAATGCTATGTGATAACTGATTGGGAAGAACTTGATCTTGGTTGTTACTGTGTTGTTCTGTATTTAGGGTTTAAGATGCGATGTGAATGGGATTTATGAACTGATGAATATTGTTGGTTAAGTGCTCTGTAAGTTTTGTAATCATAGATTTGTGTCCCATCTAGGTTGTAGACACCTGAGTCCTGCAACCCCCCTGCCTCTACCTCGGTTGAGACTTCATCTTCTTTGCAGGTGTTTCTAAAAGAGCCGGTAGTTAGGGTTTTGTTGGTGCACCGTTGAAGCATTGAACCCCGAGTTTGTCCCTGTGCCAACAAATGGTTTCGTTGCCGGGACCTGAAACTGTGATTGTTGGGAATTAAAGAAAAGAGAAAGCTCTGTGCATAGATCTATTGCTGTAGTGCACACTATTCTACTTGACTTGCGAAGCTTTGTGCTAAGAAAAATAAGTCCGATATGAAGAAAAGAGGTAAGATTGTAAAGCTTTGTGCTTTGGAAAAGGTAATATAAGTGAAAATTTTTGCTTCGGAAATATGAATCTAGGTATGTTTGATAGATTTTGTCCTAGTCTGATGATCCAGATTTTATGAGAAGAATGAAATGAATAAATATTATTACCAGGTTCTTAACACAAAATAACAGAGATACAATAAAACCGGATTCCTATTCAATAACAAAATAATCTAAAACTGTAAAATGCAGCGGAAACAAGCTTGCTGGAATGGTGGCGGCTTATCTCTAAGAAGAGATGTGACGGTTGTGTGCATTTGCCAGAAGAAGATTACAATGAGGCTCTGAAGGCCTTTTTACAATAAACAAGAATGACCAAAACCATAGACATCCAAAAACCTAACCCTAGGATATGAAGCGCCAAAAGTCACGTGGGCCCCGTTTGGGTAAGTTAGTACATCAACTTCCCTGGGTCGTAACTTTTGCATACGATCTCCGTTTTAGGCGTTTGATATCCTGTTGGAAAGGTATCATAGAGGATATTAATTGTGGGGGATCCATTATTCCTTTGGCTATCATTAAGAATATCTATCCCGAAAAACCTTCGTTTAGGCCGTCAAAATGGCCTTGGAAGTTAAAATTGCTAAAAATAGTAAATTCCCAAAATTGTCAGAAAACTGTTTTGAGCCAGTTGGAAAAGGTGGGTGGCCATTGATATATATGGATCAATCCTCCCTCCTAAGGAAGAAATGGTATCCATTTCATTGAGGTCCCCCATAAAATGAGGAAATTTCTACTGAATTTGGACCCGAGTGAGCCACTTGCCTTGGTGCAGGAGCTGCCTTGCATTGACGACTCGATAAAGATGGATCCTTTGTTGTCAAGTGCCCTTGATCTGTGTGTCCACAATATTATCATTGGATGCCTGTTGTATGCAGTCGGGTTTGATCTCTATTGGTGTCAGCTATTCTGCTACTTCTGAGGTGTCCAATAATGGTGGGAAATAAGGGCGAAGGAGATCCATGTTGAACACTGGGTGTAGGCCAAGGAAAGGAGGAATGTTGAGCTCAAAAGAATTATCCCCCATGGACTTGGTGAGAGTGTACGACCAATAATGGAATGGGTGAAGCTTCTGATGGGGTCCTGTAAGGCGTTATTTCTGCAAGTGCAACCAAACTTTGTCACCCACCTAAAACTTATGTGGCACCCGATGTTGATCATGGCACTGTTTGTACTTGTCATTGGACTTCTGTAGGATATCTTGAACCTGTTGGAGGATGTGCTCGATATGATCAATGAACCATGTGGCTTTGTCAGCTTCTGTTGGATCAGGAGATGAGTCGGTTGAAGTGACCTTAAGGGGAAGTGCAACATCTATGGGACCCAATGGTTGGAATCCCAACCCCACCTGAAAGGGGTTGTGGCCAGTTGAGCTATGCAGGGCTCGGTTGTAGCTATGCTAGACATAGGGAAAGCTCTCATTCCATGTACGAGGGTGCTTTGAATTATACATACAAAGGATATGCACAATCATTCAATTTACAACCTCGGTTTGACAATCTGTCTGGGGGTGGAAGTCCGTGGATTTGGTGATATTAGTGTCCAATAGTGAACAGAGGCTCAACCAAAATGTGATGAGAAATAGACTATATCGATATGAGACAATGGTTTGTGGGATTCCAAAATGTACCCAAACTTTTTCAAAAGAGAGCTTGGTAGTGGCCTTGGCTGTGATTCTCTTCTTGCAGGCAACCATAATCGCCATCTTAGAAAAGCGATCAAAAACCACAAAAACACAGTCATTTCCCTGCTTGGTGGACTAGAGGCTCGACATGTAGTCCATTGAGATGGATTCCCATGGCCTGTCAGGAGTAGGAAGAGGGGTGTATAGGCCTTGTTTCTTAGTGGTCAGTTTGGAAATAGCGCAGGCAGTGCAGGATCTGATATACTTTCTAACCTCCTGTCGAAGTTTCGGCCAGTAGAAATGTTTCTATAGCATTGCCACTGTCTTTTCGATGCTGAAGTGTCCTGCCACCTGACTATAGTGGGATTCCCATATCATCTTTGCTTGCTCACTTGATGGAACAAAGATATGGCCCAGACGACACAACAACCCATCCTGAAGATGGAAATTATCGACAAATGCATTTGCACCCAACATTTGGTAGGTGGTGGCGAAGTCAAGGATTGTCTCATAGAGTTGGGGCCATCCAGATGTCTCATGGATGCAAGAGTCTAGAACCGTGGTGAGTGCCGTGACTGGCGGTCTTCTGAGGCAATCAATGAAGTGATTGGTGCTTGTTGTTTTATACTTGATGTTGAGGTGGAATTGTTGCAAGTATGTGGAGCAATTTTGATGGCGTTCATTCTACATTTTCCCCTATGTCTGCATGAACTGCAGTGGCTTATGATCAGTGTGGATGACTGTCTCCTTCCAAAGAATGTAATGTCTCCACTGGCTGCAGGCTTGCACAATGGAGTACATTTATTTGTCATAAGTAGGGTACTTATGGACAATATCTGACATTGTCTCACTATGATAGGCCATGGGGTGGCCGTACCGAGTGAGAATGACGCCCACAACATAGTCTGAAGCATCTATCTCGATCTCAAAGGGATGTTGCAGGTCTAGTAGCGAAAGTACTGGGAATGAGAACAAGCACTGCTTCAAATCATTGAACGCTTGTTGTTGGGACCGACCCGACGTTTCTCCTTACCACCACCCCTGTTTATTTGGCTAAGGGCCCATGCAATATGGGAGAATCCCAACATGAACCTGTGGTAGAAATTGACAAGGCCCAAGAAGATCTGAAGCTCATTGAGTGTTGTTTGGCCAGTCACAAATGACTTGGATCTTGGATGTATCCACATGTACGCCATGATGATCAATGATGTAGCCCAGGTAATGGACCCTGTCCATGTTGAAGGAGCATTTTTCCAGTCTGGCGTATAGCTTGTGCTGCCGTAGGGTGTTCAGAACTTGCTGAATATGCTGCAAGTGTTTGACCCAAGTCTTGTTGTAAATTAGAATGTCATCCAGATACACCACTACAAAATTATTGGTGAATGGTCGTAGGATATCCTCCATCATCCTCATGAAAGTGGCTGGAGCATTTGTCAAACCAAAGGGCATGACCAACCATTCAAAAAGTCCTTCCTTTGACTTGAAGGCAGTCTTCCATACATCTGTATGTTCTATCAGGACTTGGAGGTATTCAGACTTTAGATCAATCTTACTGAAGTATTTGGCCCCCATGAGTTGATAAAGGAGGTCGTCGATTCGAGGAATCAGGTACCGGTTTCTGACTGTGATTTTATTCAGAGCCCGGTAATCAACATAGAGTCACCAGATTCCATCTTTCTTCTGTACCAACACGATTGGGCTTTCGCAAGGTGATGCGCTAGGATGGATATGCCCCTTGTAGAGCATTTCTTGGATTTGTCACTTGATCTCCTCATTCTCTAACAAAGAGTGGCGATAGACTGGCCCATTGGGTAGTAGTGCATCGGGGGTCAGATCGATGGGGTGCTTGACCTGGAAGTGCAAAGGTACCCCTGTAAGCGAGGAGAAGATATCTGAGTATTCTTCCATGACCTTATCTACTTGCTTCTGCTGTGTGGAGAGGTCGGTTGCAGAGACCCTAGATGTGGCTGTGATCTTTCTCTTATTCTGAGAGCGAATCATGAAGAAGACAAACTTCCCCGTCTGAGAGATGACCTTCCTACATTTTTTAGTAGAGATCAAGGAAATAGCACTAGGTGGGACTACCTCGAGTATCTTGTACAATTTACTGTTCAAAGTAAAAATAACACTATGAGGCCTAGACTCATATACAACATGATGTTTCCATAAATAAGGTTGGCCCAAAAGAACATCACAAACTTCGAGAGGATAAACATCACACAATACCTCGTCTTTGAAGTGCTTGATACCATACGACAGTTGAAACTGTTGGCTGACGCGGAGATCGCTTCCTTTGTGGAGCCATCCAATGGTGCAGGGTTGTGGGTGTGGCATTGTTGGTAGGTCTAGCCACTTGATGACCTCTATTGATATGAGGTTCTTCTGGCTACCGCTATAAACGATGAAGTGCAATGGGATGCCTTTTACCCACATATGTGAATGGAAGAGGCGCTCTCCTTCTTTTGGCTCATCTAGTTCACCAGGCTAGAGCTTGGTTTTAGCAACGGTGGCACTGGGTTCCAAGTTGATGATCCGTCTTCCCCTTTTTGGTTTTGTCTCGGAGTCATAATATACATCTAATTCATAGGATTTTACTTCGGCCACTAGTGACTTCTTTGAGTGGAATTCAACAGTGTTATGCCAAGGGCTCTTATAGAAGTCACACCACTTCCTGGTATCTTTCTTTGTCTTTCTGGTGTCCTTATTTGCTTGCGGCTTGGACTGGGTGTCCTGATATTGTCCATATTTTCTCCTTTTTTTGTTCTGTGGGTTGGGGTTTCCCTTTCCTGGCTTTTTTTGTGAGGGGTTCACAGGCCCAAATTGCCACATCTTTTGTTTGAACTTCTGCTCGATTTTGATGACATATCGGTAGGCCGTTCCCAAGGATGAGATGTCCATAAATTCCATTTTAGTTTGGATGTATCTATGTAGAGAACCACAATACTTGAGCACTAGATATCGGTCAAAATATTTGATACCCATCTTGGTGCGCAAGGTATGGAAGATATTTGTGAAATCTGGCACTGCTTGGTCTCTTTCTTGCCGCGGTGTGGTCCATTTGGTATAGAGGTCATCATAACTTCTGACAGGGTAGTATTGTTCCTTAGTAGCATCCCTGAAGGATTCCCAGGTGGCCGTGACTGAAAATAATGAGGGTTCCTCTATTTCCTTTTGCTCACAGAAAGTTTCCCGCCAATCTTTGACATGGGGAACGACTTTGAGGAGCGCAAAAGTAATCTTTTCTCTATTCTAAAAGTTTGGACAGAAAAATACCCTTCTAGTAGATTCAACCACTTATCTACAACATCTGCATCTATATGACCTTCAAATATAGGAATATCAAATGTTATTTCTACCTTGAAGGGGGCGGTGCCTCCGTTCGAAGAAGATGCATCGCCTGTTGGTAGCCGCCAAAGGATTTGCGTGAAACTATCCATCATCTCGTTCCTCTGTTGCATGAGGAATTCCTCAATCAACAGTTTGAAAGGATCTCCTATCCTGCCATATTTATTTTCTCCTGCCATGAGAGGTCGCTTGGGCGTGCGAGAGCTTCTGTCCTCAAGAGAAACAAGCTCGAGACCCAACTCTTTGTACTCCGACCTCGTTGGGGACATGCATTAAGACGACAAGGAGTAGACCGCTCTGATACCACTGATCCAGATTTTATGAGCAGAATGAAATGAATATAGATTATTAATAGGTTCTTAACAAAAAATAATAGAGATGCAATAAAACTGGTTTTCTATTCAATAACAAAATAAGCTAAAATTGTAAAATGCAGCGGAAACAAGCTTGTTGGAATGGTGGCAGCTTATCTCTGAGGAGAAATGTGATGACAGTGCGTATTCACTAGAAGAAGATTACAATGAGGCTCTAAAGGTTTTTTTACATCAAAAAGGAATTCCCAAAACCCTAGACATCCAAAAACCTAACCCTAGGAGATGAAGCGCCAAAAGTAATGTGGGCCCCGTTTGGGTAAGTTAGTACATCAACTTCCCAGGGTCGTAACTTTTGCATACGATCTTTGTGTTAGGCGTGTGATAGCCGTTGGAAAGGTATCATCGAGGAGATTCATTTTAGGGCTCAATCATGCCTTTGGATATCACTAAGAAGCTCGATCCAGAAAAACCTTCATTTAGGCCCTCAAAATGGCCCCGGAAGTTAAAACTGCTAAAAATAGTAAATTGCCAAAATTGTCAGAAAACTGTTTTGAGCTAGTTGGAAAAGGTGGGTGGCCACCGATATCCATCTGGATAAATCTTCCCTCCTTAGGAAGAAATGGTCTCCATTGTGCTGAGGTCCCCCATAAGATGAGGAAATTTCTGCTGAATTTGGCCCCAGGTGAGCCACTTGCCTTGGTGCAAGAGATGCCCTGCTTTGGCGACTCGATAAAGCTGATTCCTTTGTTGTTGAGTGCCCTTGATATGTGTGTCCACAATATAATCATTGGATGCCTATTGTATGTAGTCGGGGTTGAGCTCTGTTGGTGTCAGTTGTTCTGCTACTTATGAGGTGTCCAATAATGGTGGGAAATAAGGGTGAAGGAGATCCACGTTGAACACTGGGTGCAGTCCAAGGAAAGGAGGAATGTTGAGCTCAAAAGCATTATCCCACATAGCCTTGGTGATATTGTGTGATCAATAACGTAGTGGGAGAAGCTTCCGATGGGGTCCTGTAAGATGTTCTTTCTACAAGTGCAACCAAACTTTGTCACCCACCTGAAACTTATGTGGCACCCAATGTTGATCATGGCATTGTTTGTACTTGTCATTGGACTTCTATAGGATATATTGAACCTGTTGGCGGATGTGATGGATCCTCTCAATGAACTGGGTGGCTTTGTTAGCTTCAGTTGGATTAGGATATGAGTCGGTCGAGGTGACCGCAAGGGGAAGTGCAACATATATGGGACCCAATGGTTGGAATCCCAACCCCACCTGAAAGGGGATGTGGCCGGTTGAGATATGCAGGGCTCAATTGTAGCTATGCTGGACATAGGGAAGGATTTCATCCCATGTGCGAGGGTGCTTTGAATTATACATGCAAAGGATATGCACAATCATTCGATTTACAACCTCGTTTTGGCCATCTGTTTGGGGATGGAATGTTGTGGATTTGGTGAGCTTGGTGTATAGTAGTGACCAGAGGCTCGACCAGAATGTGATGAGAAATCAACTATCCCGATATGAGACAATGGTTTGTGGGATTCCAAAATGTACCCAGACTCATTCAAAGAAGATCTTGGCACTGGCGTTTGTTGTGATGCTCTTCTTGCAGGCAACCATAATCGCCATCTTAGAAAAGAGTTCAACAACCACAAAAACATAGTCATTTCCCCACTTGGTGGATGGGAGCCCGACATGTAGTCCATTGAGATGGATTCCCATGGCTTGGTAGGAGTAGGAAGAGGGGTGTACAAGCCCTGTTTCTTAGTGGTCGACTTGGCAATAATGCAGGCATTGCAGGACCTGATATACTTGCCGACGTCTTGTCGAAGTTTCGACCAGTAGAAATGTTTCTGTAGCATCACCACTGTCTTTTTGAAGCTGAAGTGTCTTGCCACCCGACTATAGTGGGTTTCCTAGATCAGCTTCACTCGCTCACTTGATGGAACATAGATATGGCCCAGACAACACAACAACCCATCATGAAGATGGAAATTATCAAAAACTATGTTTGTACCCAACATTTGGTAGGTGGTGGCGAAGTCAGGGTCTGTCTCATAGAGTTGGGGCCATCCAGATGTCTCATGGCCGCAAGAGTTTAGCACCATGGTGAGTGCCGCGAATGGCGGTTTGCTGAGGCAATCAACGACGCGATTGGTGCTTCCTTTTTTATACTTGATGTTGAGGTGGAATTGCTGCAAGTATGTGGACCACTTTTGATGGTGGTAATTTTTCAATTTTCTTTGTGTCTGCATGAACTGTAGTGGCTTATGATCAGTGTGGATGGCTGTCTCCTTCCCAACAATGTAATGTCTCCACTGGTTGCAGGCTTGCACAATGGAGTACATTTCTTTGTCATAATTAGGGTACTTACGGACAGTATCTAACAATGTCTCACTATGATATGCCACATGGTGGCCTTGCTGAGTGAGAACGACGCCCACAACATAGTCTGAAGCATCTGTCTTGATCTCAAAGGGATGCTCCAGGTATGGTAATGAAAGTACTGGGGATGATCACAATTGTTTCTTCAAATCATTGAACACTTATTTTTGGGACCGACCCCATGCAAATTTCGCCTTACCACCACCCCTGTTTATTTGGCTGAGGGCCCATGCAATATGGGAGAATCCCAACATGAACCTGCGGTAGAAATTGGCAAGGCCCAAGAAGCTCCGAAGCTCAGTGAGTGTTGTTGGGGATGGCCAGTTACATATGACTTGGATCTTGGCTGGATCCACATGTACGCCATGATGATCAATGATGTAGCCCAAGTAATGGATCCTGTCCATGCTGAAGGAGCATTTTTCCAAGTTTCCATATAGCTTGTGTTGTCGTAGGGTGTGCAGAATCTGCTAAATATGCTGCAAGTGTTTGACCCAAGTCTTGCTGTAAATTAGAATTTCATCCATATACACCACTACAAAAGTATTGGTGAATGGTCACATGATATTGTCCATCATCCTCATGAAAATGGTTGAAGCATTCGTCAAACCAAAGGGCATGACCAACCATTCAAAAAGGCCTTCCTTTGACCCTAAGGCGGTCTTCCATACATCTGTTTATTGTATCGGGACCTGGTGGTAGCCAGAATTCAGATTAATCTTACTGAAGTATTTTCCCCCCGCGAGTTGGTCAAGGAGGTCGTCGATTCGGGGAATCAAGTACCAGTTTCTGATTGTTATTTTATTCAGAGCTCGATAATCAATACAGAGTCGCCAGGTTCCATCTTTCTTTTGTACCATCACCATTAGGTTCCCACAAGGTGATGAGATGGGACAGATATGCCCCTTGTGGAGTAGTTCTTGTATCTATCGCTTGATCTCCTCATTCTCTAACAAAGAGCGATGATAGACTGGCCCATTGGGCAGCGGTGCGTCGTGGGTCAGATTGATGGGGTGCTTGACCTGGCAGTGCAGAGGTACCCCTGTAGGTGAGGAGAAGATATTTGAGTATTCTTCCATGACCTTATCTACTTGCTTCTGTTGTGTGGAGAGGTCAGCCACAAAGACCCTGAATGTGGTTGTGATCTTTCTCTTATTCTGAGAGCGAATGAAGAAGAAGACAAACTTCCCCATTTGAGAGATGACCTTCTTGCATTGCTTAGAAGAGATTAAGGAAATAACACTAGGTGGGATTGCCTCGGGTATCATGTACAATTTCCCGTTCAAAGTAATAATAACAATATGAGGCCTAGATTCCTATACAACATGATGTTTCCATAAATAAGGTTGGCCCAAAAGAAAATCACAAAATTCGAGAGGAGAAACATCACACAATACCTCTTCTTTGAAGGGCTTGATGTTGTATGACAGTCGACACTGTTGGCTGACGCAAAGATCGCTTCCTTGGTGGAGCCATCCAATGATGTAGGGTTGTGGGTGTGGCATTGTTGGCAGGGCCATCCGCTTGATGACCTCTACTAAGATGAGGTTCTTCTAGCTACCACTATCAACGATGAAGTGCAGCAGGGTGCCTTTTACCCACATCTGTGAATGGAAGAGGCACTCTCCTTATTCTGGCTCGTTTGGTTCACCAGGTTGGAGATTGGTGGTAGCAACAGTGGCACTGGGTTCCACATCAATGATCCATCTTCCCCTTTCTAGTTCTGGCTCAGAGTCAGTATCCGCATCTGATTCAAAGGCTTTCACTTCGGCCACCAACGACTACTTTGAGTGGCAGTTAATAGTGTTATTCCAAGGGCTCTTATGGAAGTCGCACCACTTCCAGGTATCTTTCTTTGTCTTTCTAGTGTCATTATTTGCTTGCAGATTGGAGTGGTTGTCTTGATACTATCCATATTTTCTCTATCATTTGTTCCGTGGGTTGGGGGCACCCTTTCCTGGATTTTGTTGTGCGGGGTTCCCAGGCCCAAATTGCCATGTCTTTTGTTTGAGCTTCTGCTCGATTTTAATGACATATCGGTAGGCCGCACCCAAGGATGAGATGTCCAACAATTCCATTTTGGTATGGATGTATCTATGTAGAGCACAACGATACTTGAGCACCAGATGTCGCTTCAAATCTTTGATACCCAGCTTGGTGTGCAAGGTATGGAAGATATTTGTGAAATCTGGCACTGCTTGGTCTCTTTCTTGCCGCAGTGTGGTCCATTTGGTATATAGGTCATGATAACTTCCGATAGGGTAGTATTTTTCCTTAATCTTCTATTTCCCTTTTCTCACAAAAAGTTTCCCACCAATCTTTGACATGGGGAACGACTTTGAGGAGCTCAAAAGTAATCTTTTCTGTATTTGAAAAGTTATGGACAAAAAAATACCCTTCTAGTAGATTAAACCACTTGTCTACAAAATCTGCGTCTATCTAACCTTCAAATGTAGGAATATTGAAGTTTATTTGTACCTTGAATGGTTCGGTGCCTCCGTTCGAAGAAGATGCGTCGCCTGTTGGTAGCCGCCGAAGGATTTGCGTGAAACTATCCATCATCTTGTTCCTTTGTTGCATGAGGGATTCCTCAATCAATAGTTTGAAAGGATATTTTGTCCCATCATCTTTATTTTCTCCTGCCATGAAAGGTCACTTGGGCGTGAGAGAGCTTCTGTCCTCAAGATAAACAATCTCAAGACCCAACTCTTTGTACTCCGACCTCATTGGGGACATGCATTAAGATGATAAGGAGCAGACCGCTCTAATACCACTGATCCGGATTTTATGAGCATATTGAAATGAATACAGATTATTAACAGGTTCTTAACACAAAACAACAGAGATATAGTAAAGTTGGTTTTCTATTCAATAAAAAAATAAGTTGAAACTGTAAAATGCAATGGAAACAAGCTTGCTGGAATGGTGGCGGCTTATCTCTGAGAAGAGATGTGATGGATGCATGCATTCACCAGAAGAAGATTACATTGAGGCTTTGAAGGTCTTTTTACAATAAAAAAGAATGTCAAAAACCCTAGACATCCAAAAACCTAACCCTAGGAGATGAAGTGCCAAAAGTCATGTGGGCCCTGTTTGGGTAAGTTAGTACATCAACTTCCCAGGGTTGTAACTTTTGCATATGATCTCTGTTTTAGGTGTGTGATAGCCCATTGGAAAGGTATCATCGAGGAGATTCATTTTGGGGCCTCAATAATTCCTTATACTATAATTGAGAAGATTTATCCCAAAAAAACTTCATTTAGGCCCTCAAAATGGCCCTGAAAGTTAAAACTGCTAAAAACAGTGAATTGCCAAAATTGTCAGAAAACTATTTTGAGCCAGTTGGAAAAGGTGGGTGGCCATTAATATCCATCTAGATCATCTGAAAAATAGGGCACGACTAGAAGAAAGAGTTGATCTGAATAAAGTTGATAGAGATAGTGAAAGATATGTTATTCCTATGCATAGAAAGAATTTTTGGACTAACAAGTGGATGCTGGAACCTAGAAAGCATTTTTGCAGACTGTAGGTCTATCTCTGTGATCCCAGTGCACAATACACAAAAGGTTGGGGATCGTTTAAGAGAAATAAAGGATTTAAACTGTGTTATAATTGTAGAAGACCAAGACATCTTGCTAAGGAATTCCCTGGTATAGGTCCTATTTGTCTTTGTTGTAAATCTATTGGTCACAAAGTTGAGGAATTCCCTAGAATGATTGCTAAATTTGAAAATATGAACATGAGACAATAAAACTATCAAGAAAATAAGGATATACTAGTGAAACATAAAGAATCGAAGAGTATATTACTACAGATGAAGGAAACATTGAATGATCACAGAGACATCGGTCTACCAGAGATCTTAAAAGGTAAGCATTGCATAAAAACAAGAATAGGAGACTTCGACATAGACTGTGTATTGAATGAGGAAACACATGTGAATATTATTCCAGAAAGTACTTGGGAAAATTTTGGGAAAGCCTTCTATGGTTCCTTCATTGGGAAGGATAAGATTGTTTAAAGGAAAGATGATAAACCTGTGTGGAAGAGTAACTAATGCACCTATGATTGCTCATGGAACATTGACTAAATAAGAATTTGAATTCATCAAGTTTGTTGAGAACAACGCCCCTTTTGCACTTTTTTTAGGAAATACCTGGATTGAAAGGATCAGATACGAAGGAAAGCAGAGGAAGAAGCTACAAAATAGAAAAATCAAGAAAAGGATGAAGTGAAACCATGAAAGGACACCCTTACAGAGGTCGAGATGTCAAAGAAAAGGAAGGTTTATCCACAGAAACCATTAGCACAGAAGAAATCCTGAGCCAATAAGCCTCAGTCACAGAATGTGCTCACAGTGGATGACATCGAGCTCATCATCATAGCTGTCGAGGATGCTTCATAAGACATCTTGCAGAGACATGGAGAAAAGAAAGAGTCGATGTATGACCGAATAGAGAAGGAGCTTAGAGACATCGAGCAAGCTATCCAGTCGAGACGCACAGTGTCTACTACACCATCTTCAATAGAGAGTGTAGAATTAGGGGATGAGCCCACCCAATTACGTAGATTAGTAGATGCAATAGAGACTCGACTTCGTCGAGCCCATGAAGAAAATGAACAGGCCACAGAGGCCTTAAATAAAGAAAAGGAGGAGGTCCTAGAGTAACTTCGAGTTGCGCAATAGGAGAAAAGTGAAATTAAGGCAATATTCGAGGAGAAAAAAGAAAAGATACAGGAAGAAAAAGACCAGCTGCTTGCAAAGAAGACTATGGTCAAGGACGCAGTGACTAGATCACTCTGCTCTGTGCTAGGCTTGGCACATGAGGAATCAGAGTCAACTAAGATGCAAGTGGGTAAGCTTGCCGAAGCCATTTAGCAGCTTCAAGCACGTATCATAGAGTTATAAATCCAAGTATTACCTATGACTCCACAAGAAGTGCGAGATCATAGGGAAGAAGCTACCAGGAGTGCAGTAGAAAGAATTAGAGCATTGGCCTCAAAATGTAAGAAATTAAGCGATCAAAGTGTGCAGAATTATGAGCGCCTTGCAAAAGACCTAGAGCTGAGGAAATTGGAAGCACAGCTCCAGGAGGCAAAGCAATAGGCATCCATAGTGCAAGCACAGATGAAGATGATTACTGCAGTTGAGAAGATGAAGGGGTTTTAGGAGCAACACGTAGTTCAGCAGCAGGTCACTTCCATCTAGAGTCAAGTGATGGAGGTGACATAGAGACTCCAGCCGATGCAGAACGAAGCCTGTACGCATTTTTAAGATATTGAGGGATAAGGATCAAAACTGCAACAAGTAGTTATGACAGTCGAACAATGCCTGGAAGCACCTGTCACCAAACAAGTAATTCAAGAGTTCACCGAGCAGGAGGCTCTGGCGAAGTAGCAAGTTGAGGTAGCTCGAGCTAAGATCAAGGCCTTCGAAGTGGTGTTACCCATATTAGAGTGACTCGGGACGAGTCACATGTGAGTGTTGTGGGCCTGTTGGCCCTCGACCAAGTTTTGAGGGAACATTGGTCGTGCTTGAACATTTTGAGACTTCGACAAGCTGGTTGAAGACAGAGCGCCCAAGTGAAGCAGAGATCGCGGGATCTCGCCCATTTTGAGGGATTTTTGGGATTTTATGGTTTATGTAACGGGTATGGGATGTCGTCCCATGGGTTTACCCATGCTTAGGCCTTTTTTTAATGTATAAATAATTTGATATGACTTAGAGAAAAGTCAGAAAAAGAGGTCATCGACTTAGTGCATGACTAGAGTATGTTAAGACTTGCAGAGCTAAGTGCAAGTGATTGTAAGAGGCTTTGTGCATAGACTGTGTAAGGATTTGTGCTCTGACCTAATTCAGGGAAGGAGGATCTGGCGAGGTGTGCGCAGATCTCATGTCCCTTGCGGAATCGACTCTGTCTTGGTGCATGTAAGAAGATTGGAGGAGACTAAGAAAGAAGAAGAAGAGTTGGTGGACATAGCCCCACATTGAGGTGAACCACGTATATCCTATGTTGATGTGCTTTGTGCAATGATGTTCGTGTTGTTTATGTGTTTATCTGCTTAGTGCACTAGTCTTTATATATGTTAAATAGATGTATGGATGCTTAGTGCTCTATTAATGGTAAATGAATGCTAGATCTAAGTTAAGGTTATGTGATAACTGATTGGAAAGCACTTGATCTTGGTTGTTACTGCGTTGTTCTGTATTTAGTGTTTAAGCTGCGAAGTGAATGGGATTTATGAACTGATGCATATTGTTGGTTAAGTGCTCTGTAAGTGTTGTAATCACAGATCTGTGTCCTATCTAGGTTGTAGACACCTAAGTCCTGCAACCCCCCCTACCTCTACCTCAGCTGAGAATTCATTTGCTTCACAGGTGTTTCCGAAAGGGTCGGTAGTTAGGGTGTTGTTGGTGCACTGTTGAAGCGTTGAACCCTGGGTCTACTCCTGTGCCAACAGTAATTTCTAATTTTACCTCCCTTATTTCAATGCTAATATTCCTCATAAAGAGATCTTAGCTTTCTTCTTAGATAACTCCAAAGGTTAAGGATGTAAGTGCTAAGGATAAAATTGGTGTAAATGGAAGTCAGGCCAATTATTGTGTAAAGGAAATTGGATAGAATATTTCATTTGATATTCAGGCTTGTACAACCATTAAATGTCAAATGCCAAGTTAATTTTCTAATTCTCGAATTTATCCAT
>ML846105.1:18205-36005 GCA_009831015.1 Picea engelmannii | reverse complement strand
CCTATATATGATGTCGAATCAAATGGTACTTCATGTTGATGTGCTTTTTTCAATCGTGGAATCTAGAATTCTTGGTCAACTTGATTGCAAAAGTGTTTTCAATCAAAAGTGAAGTAGCATTCACTCGTTTCTCCTGAAAATCCTCTAGTATATTCATGAGCCACACAATCTCCTTTGTTTCCTTTGCAACAACCGCATATTTTTCCTCCATAGTGGACTCTACTAGAAAAAATTATTTGCATGATCTCCAAGAGATAGTTGTTGATCCAAGACTCATGAGATATCCTGAAGTAGACACTCCATTATCCTTATCCCCATCAAATTTTGAATCTGTATGTCCAACTAGTTTGAAGTCCTCCAACGTAGAGTATTTGAGCCCAAAGTCTTGAGTTCCCTTCAGGTACCTTAGAACTCTCTTTACAACACACCAATATCCTTCACAAGGTTTTTGCATGAACCTAGAAAGAATCTTAACCTGCAAATGAAATATCGAGTCTGGTAGTAGTGAGGTAGATAAGACTCCCCACAAGCTTAGTTGCATCCTCAAATTCATTCCCTTCTTTTGATGTTAGCTTCAAATTTTGATCCATTAGAGTAGAAAGATGATTACAATTGGCCATGCCAGATTTGTTCAACAATTCTCTAATGTACTTCTTTTGGAAAATGAATACATACTTTGGATTATGAGTTACTTCAATACCCAAGTAGTAGTGAAGATGTCTCATTTTTGTCATCTCAAAACCCTTCTTCAATTATTTCTTTATGGATGCAATATATGCTTCATTGTTCCCTATTATCAAAAGATCATTTAAATGCACCACAAAATATACAACAATTTTTCCAACTTTCTTAACAAACAAAGTTGCATCATCAGATTAAAATGCTTGAAATCGATCTTCAAAATATGCTCAATTACATTTTCATACCATGCACAAGGTGCTTTCTCTAGGAAATACAAATACTTGATGAGATTGCATATTGTGTGTTCTTGACCCTTTATAGCAAATCCTTTTGGTTGAGACATGTAGACATTATCTTTCAAGTCTCCATTCAAGAAGGTTATCTTCGCATCCATGTGATGAATCGTCTACCTATTATTTGTTACCAAAGACAACAATGATTGAATGGTAGCTCATTTTGTTGTCGGGGGGGAGTCTCCTCATAGTCTATGCCTTATTTATGTGCAAATCCTTTCACCACAAGCCTTGCTTTATGCTTGTTGAGTGAACCATATGATTTCTACTTGTTCTTGTAGACCCACTTGCATCCAATTGGTTTGGTTCCAAATGGATGATCCACCAACTTCGATGTCCCATTCTTGATGAGAGAAACATACTTATTTTGCATGGTTTCTTTCCTTTCATCATGAGAAGCAACTTCTTTAAAGGAAGTTGGTTCAATGTTAGTAGATAAATTCAATTCACAATCATATGAAACATCATTATCATTTGCATCCCCTAAATCTGAATTATCCACATCACCTGAATATGAATTATCTACATCACCTATATTGTCTTGTCTTATTGAGCTTATGGTTCTTGTCTTTCCAACCTCATCAGGACAAACACTTTCAAGTGTATTTATGAGCCACTTTGGACGTTTTTGTGATGATCTAGATTTCTACATTGATTGAGATGGTGTTGCTTTCCTATCAAGGTTTATCCTTTCAATCTTCTTAATCACATCATCCAATTGAACTCCATGTTTTGATGAAGTGGTTAGATCTTCTACATGAGGGGGAGAATGCACTTCAAAGGGATATTCTAGATACTGATCCAAGATAGGGGTCCCCCCTTCAATATTTGGAATCTCATCATCAAAGTTGTGATATGTCTTTGCATGGGTGAATCTATCCAGATGATCAAGTTGCCACTCAAGAGTTTGGTCATTCTTGGTGGATTCAAGAAAAATCACATCTCTAGAAAGAATGAATTTTTGTTTACCTCATAATAAAGATGATATGCCTTAGCGGTATTTGAGTACCCCAAGAAGATGCACTTTCAACTCCTTGCACCAAGTTTGTTTCTTTTCTCCTTAGGAATTAAGGCATAACAAGTGGAACCAAAGACCCTGAGATGCCTCATTGAAGAAATGTGACTATACCACATTTCATAAGGATTCTTGTTCCCAAGAGCATGAGACGGACTTATGTTTCTCACATACACTACGCATAGAATTCCATGAGCCCAAAACATCAATTTCACATTCTTGAAAATTAGCATTGAGCATACCATATTCAAGAGCGTCGTGTTCATTTTTCCTTCTACACCATTCTGCTGACAATTTTATGAAACAGTGGTTTTATTCTTGATCCCATGTCCGTGATGTTGAAATTTCGGTATGCTCATTTAACCATAGACAATGTCACATCATTGTCACCCAACCATAGGAATTCACATATGCCACCCTGAAGCACACTAACCTTTACTTGTAATAATTATGGCAAGCCTACTTCAGAACCAACAGATAAACCCTAGTTTCTAACTGTGGCAACAACTCAAGAAAAGTATAGCACTCCTTCTCCAAGGGTAGCGTACAAGAGAGAGAGTCTCCATATCCATAGAATAATTTCCATACATAAATGCAACAGTCGCAGTTGCAGCTACACTACTCTCTCAACCTTGAGCCATACTTGGAAAGAATAACACCAAAAGCACCACCAATAATATCACCAAGAGTTTCACCAAGAACCACCAAGAGAATCACCAAGAATATCACTTGATAGTGGGAGAGAGAGACCAAGACCAAGAGATGACCATACACCTGTATTCCTCCTTGCAACTATAGTTGCATCTGCAACTACAGCTCTCCACAAGACTTGCGCTCTGAATGGGTATCCAAATGAACGAAAACGTCCTCTATTTATATTAAATTGTCTAGTGACTTTTCTGGCTAGACCGACCTGACTTTCTGGTAATTATATTTTCTGTTTATCTTTTTCTTGTGGAGCCGACTTGTATTTTTGGAAGACAATATTCTATTAATATTTATTCTGCTAGGCCGACTTGTCTTCTAGGGTTTCTACACATATGTTTAATGGTTCACTTGCTTTCGGAATATTCTATTCTAAGTCATAGGTTACACGTGGAGGTTAAGACCTCCCATGGATACCAAAACATCAACACTCCCTCTTAGATAGGGAGGTATTAACTAATATGTTCTTCATGTAGTGATCTCAAACACATCCATCCATCTCACATGGCATGGGCAAGACTCACATGGTCTTGCAGACCATTGTACAAATAGAATCACCATAGCCACACAGGATATCATATGATCAAACAGATCAAGTATCACCATCATAATTGCACATTAGCCATCTAGATAGAAAACACATCCATCATTATTGGTTGGCCCTCCAGCTAGAAATCTTTGATGTTACTGATCGACACTCTAACTGGGAATCATTTCTAACACTACAGGTCAGCATCTAGTTCATACATAACTAGTAACTCATCAATTCACACTGAATCCGACTCAAAAATTTAACACTCCCTCTTAACGAGGAAGTTATTCCTCTTGGAACGATCATCATCACTGCTTCTACACTTATACACACCTCGACCATTGTCTTGTTGAATTTCACGAATCCATACATCATAAGAAGTTCTTCACTTTCATTGGATTAGTGTACCAGCCTTTGTTGGAGTAGCATACCAACCTGCGTTGGGGTAATATAACAACCTATGTTGGAGTACCAACCTGCATTGGGGTAGCATACCAACCTGTGTTGGAGTACCAACCTACACTGGGGGAGCATACCAGCTTTTGTTGGAGTACCAACCTGCACTGGGGTAGCATACTAGCTTGCGTTGGAGTACCAACATGTGTTGGGGTAGCATACTAGCCTGCGTTGGAGTACCAACTTGCACTGAGGTAGCATACCATCCTGCGTTGGAGTTCCAACCTGTGTTCGGGTAGCATACCAGCCTGCATCAGGGTAACATACCAGTCTGCATTGGAGTACCAACCTACACTATGGTAGCATACCAGCCTGTGTTGGGGTAGCATATCAGCCTGCGTTAGAGTACCAACTTGTGTTGGGGTGGCATATCAGCCTACATTGGAGTACCAACCTACACTAGGGTAGCATACCAACCTGCATTGGAGTACCAACCTACATTGGGACCGTAGTATACCAACCTACGTTGGAGTACCAACATGCGTTGGGGTAGCATACCAGCCTGCGTTGGAGTACCAACCTACATTGGCGTAGCACCCACTACTAGGGATATCATCACTTCCCTCTATTGTGGAACACATCACTTCCCACTGCTGGGGAACACATCACTTCCCGCTACTGGGGAACAACATTTGGATCACTCCAAGCTTGTCCCTAACAGAGGCTTGGTCAATCATATCTGCTACATGTTTGTTGGTAGCAATATAGTAGAGCAAGTGTCTCATCATAGTCTTCTCCCTCTTACTGGGAGAATCTTTTGGACACAAATCAGGCTTTGTACATCTCTAGGCTATTTATCTGCAACATGCTTGATCTTATGGATTGACTTGCAAGTCACCATTGACTTCTATTCTGGTCTTGGAACCAAGGAAACGATATATATCCCCATCCTTCTGACTGGATTCCTCCTCGGTCATTGTATCAAAGTCTACTGAAGAAAGGGAATGTTCCCATAATATCTCATATCTCCTCGAAGACTCTAAAGCTTCGATCTATCCTTCTCTACCCATGGCATATGTCTGTCAATTCCGGAAGACATCTCCCTCTTTCATCTGAATCTGAAAGTCTTTGAGTCTCCATTATCCCTATGAATCTTGACTCCCTCTTAGTTTGTATAATCTTCAAAGCCATATGCTCCTCATGATATGGCTCATCAATATTGGATCCTAAAAAGTTTCATGGGACCACGTTGGTCTCTTCTTGGTTACTGCAACGATTCTGGGGAGGCCCTTTCGGCTCTACTAACTCTTCTTGATGATCTGAAGAGTGATTAATTGAGCTAGAGGGATTTGTTTGATCGTCTTTGGTGCCTTCTTCTATTTACAATCAATCTCCATATGAGATACTATGTATCTCACAAAAGTACCCTTCTTCATCTTCTTCTTCTCTAGTACATGGATGTGTACGATCATGTAAACAACTTCTTATCTGGATATTTTGCTCCATGTCTCAAGCTAGAGATCATCTAATATGGTGTCTCCTGCAACCGTCACTATAGCTTCCCTCAGATTTATCACCTATGACCTGCTTGGAACAAGGACAATAAAGGGAAAAATAGTAGACAAGAATAATACTCTTATAATAATAAAAACAAGAACAAGAACAATAATCACAGTAGCTCCCTCTCAGAGCTATTGCTTGCGACCTTCCTGGAACAATAGCCAAAATAAAAATATAATAATAAGAAATAGGAGCAACACTCATCTAGTGTTGTGATCAATCATTCCTCCATGGAATTTATAAAATAAACTACCCAAGACAAGAGCAACAAGAGCAAAAAAGTATAATAGCATTTTCATAAGAACATATCTATGTCAACAATAATAAAAGACAATCTCATGGTAATCATCATATTATTACCAAGGTGACCTTCCTGGAAGAACAATAAGAAGTATCTCTTAGAGGAGATGTTAGTTCATCTTGCAAGCATAATAGTACTCACATGTTTCCAAGTATTCATTGTATATAGCAGTTATAAAACCTTTCAAGGATTTTTGTCGCAACTAGTAATGTAGGAATTATCAAACTTGATATGTGCAAATTGGAAACTTATTAATTTAATCAATCAAACCTAGAACCTGGAGTTTTATCTTCGTGCGTTGTTGATTTTCTTCCAAGTATCCTTCACTCAAGATGACAAATATTCTCTTCAAATTGTCCTTTGTACTTAATACAATATGCTTTCTTGACAGAAATGTGAGTTAGAGAATATAATGCAAATAAAATCTAAAATATCAACCTTATTCAATTTGATACTTTGAATAAAGTTAGTTTCTAGCATTAACTTTGAACAGAGGTTAGTGTGATAATAGTTTCTAACTTTAACTTTGAACAGAAGTTTGTGTTATAATCACAACTTCAATAGATCAAAATACAACTAGATGCTCATAAGATCGTAAAATTCCATAACAGCTAAAGGCATATGAAAACAATCAAACATGGAGTGTGTTGTTCCTTTGAATGTGTTGGATCTGAGATCCTTCAGGATCTACGATTTTTTCTTGGACAAGATATCCCTTCTCCTGCAATCACACTCAAAATAGTGATACAGTTTAAATATATATAAGTACATACCTTCGGAAACATCAGCAGGGAGTGGCACCATATGGCAGCAACGGCAAGCAAATGACGAACATTAAAACTTCAAAGGTTGTAATCTAAAGGTAGTTGGATATGCGCTAGGGTAAGGCACACTAGGTCAACCAAACATTAGTCCCAACACTTCACAAAAACTTGCACTGCAACTGGTACAAAGCAACTAACATGAAGGAACTCGCACTATAGACCTAGGGTTTTATGAGGAAACCCTAATTTCTCAACTTTAGAAATTTGCAAATCTGATCCAGGGAAGAGATGCTCCCTACTTAGGCAACCTTCTTAGTGAGTTCAATAAGTACTCAATTGAATTTACAATGGGGGAAAATGAGGATCTTCCTTCCAGCGGTTAGACTGTTACGAAGGAAACCAACTCTGATATCATGTTAAAATTTTGGTATGCTCGTTTAACCATAGAAAATGTCACATCATTGTCACCCAGCCATAGGAATTCACATCTGCCACCCCCGAGCAAACTAACCATTACTTAGAATAATTTTGGAAAGCCTACTTCAGAACCAACAAATAAACCCTAGTTGCTAAATGTAGCAACAACTCAAGACAAGTAGAGCTCTCCTTCTCCAAGGGTAGCTCACAAGAGAGAGAGTCTCCATATCCAAAGAATAAGTTCCATACACAACTGCAGTTGTTGCAACTGCACTACTCTCTCAACCTTGCACCATACTTGGCAAGAATATCACCAAAATCACCACGAAGAGTTTCACCAAGAACCACCAAGAGAATCACCAAGAATATCATTTGATGGCACTAGAGAGAGACCAAGACAAAGAGATGACCATACACCCTTATTCCTCCTTGCAGCTCCAGTTGCAATTGCAACTCTCCACAAGACTTGCACTCTGAATGGGTATCCAAATGAGCTAAAACGTCCTCTATTTATATTAAATTGTCCATTGACTTTTCTGGCTAGGCCAACCTGAATTTATAGTAATTATATTTGTTTTTTATCTTTTTCTTGTGGAGATGACTTGTATTTCTGGAAGATAATATTCTAATATTAATTATTCTACTAGGTTGGCTTGTCTTCTAGGGTTTCCACACATATTTTTAATGCTTCACTTGCTTCCAGAATATTCTATTCTAAGTCATGAGATGCATGTGGAGGTTAATACTTCCCGTAGCTACCAAAACATAATAGGTGAAGATAGATTTTAAACTCGTTAGAATTATATTCCCTTGCATTATTAGTACTAATCCAAGAGGATCCTCACAAATGTTCCAATAATATGGTTCTAAATTCTACTGAATATGTATGCATGTTGATGATCTTGTCAAGATATTTCCAATGCAATTTGAACAAGATCAATCGGACTCTATATGGAAAATTTATGGCCTACTGAAGTTGAAGACAAATAGGTAAAGAAAACAAGGTACAGTGTTGACACGTGGACCAATCACATGTAGATATGTGGATCAATCAGAAGGGAACATGTGGAAATTTATGCTTCAATGTGGCACTTCACATTCATTGTATGATGTGTGGAGGTTACATTTAAAAACCATTGTGATTCAATAATCCCCATCAATGTGGGATAAAAAAAAAACATGATTTAAAAAACTATATTTTATCGTGCCACCTAACATTGGTATCATGCCAACCAACCAAATCATGTGCTATTAATGAAACACCATGCGTAAATCACAACCTGCAAAACACTCCAACAATGTTATCAATATGCCTTGTATACAATCCACAAGCTTTTAAATATAGTGTAAAAGCATGATACCTATGGAATGTGGGATATGTATATCCCCTTGAAAAAAAATGAGTGGATTCAATGGGATTTCAACCACATCCTTTTGTGCAAAATTTAAGCGCCTTACCACTAGACCACACACTTGAAGAGTGCTCTAAAATGGATTTAATTGCATTTGAAGCAGTAGCAATAGTCTTTAAGGAGAAAATAGGCAAGATAGTATTCTTTGTTGTGGGAAGAAGTCATTGAGGGTTGAAAGACCGGTGTTATTGTCTTCCTAGAAGAACACTAGTGACTCTTTTGTAGATTAGAAGTCATTATTTGATGTAAAGAGGACGTAATGGTGTGTTTTGCATCAATTTTAATGCATCAGTTCCTATTTGGAAGCGGACCCGGAGATGTAGACCAACTGTGGTAAACTCCATTATCAATTTGTTGAGTATTCTCAATGATTATTGTTGTTCCATTTTCAATTTCAGTTATTTAAATTTATTAAGTCAATCTTTAACAAAATTACGAGAAAATTGAGAAGATTTTGCATAAGAATTCAAATTAGTGTAACAAAACAGTTTTAGCACTAATTGTGTATCAAGTATGAAGAGTGTCAATACAATATTGAGCTTCATTTTCAATCCATAGATGAATTTTTTAAATGTTTCCAATGCTTGAGATTTTTGTTTTAACAAATAAACCCAACACATATTGGTGTATTCATCAATAAAAGTCATGATTTATTTATTATCAAATGCAGATGGAATAATCATGGGGCCACACAAATCAAAGTGTATCAACCCTATCTTTCTACGTTCTCTTGAAGTAGAATCATGGAAAGGCTTCTTGTTGTGTTTACCAAGGATACATGCCTCACATTGCTTCAAATTCCTTGGAATGGTGGGAAAATCGGAAACACCATTTTTCTTCAACATATGAAGACTTTCATAATTGATGTGCCCAAATCTAGCATGCCACAAGAGACTAGAAGAAAATGTACCTTCATAACGGTGAGAAAGGTATGCAAAATTTGGTGCTCGTGAAGATGTCCCTTTCAAATTCAATAGATTCTCATCCTCCCATCCTGTAATGACGACCATGTTCTCGGAAGACCTCCTTATTTCAACTTGTCCAACAAACATGTGAATAGTATGGCCTTGTTGTCAAATTTTCACAAGAGACAGCAAGTTCCTCCACAAATCAAGAAGATAGAGAATATTATGCAAAATAAAATCCAGGAATCTAGGAAATTTGAGCCTGATGGTGTTGATTCTCATAGGTTTGAGACTGGAACCATCCAAAAAGTTTACTACACCATCTACATTGTCATTCAATTCTTCAAAAATATCTCTCTGGAATGCCATGTGGCAAGTAGCACTAATATAAAGCAACCAAGCATCTCTCCAAGAAGTAAATGAAATTTTGAACAAATATTCATTTATGCCAATATTGCAATGAGCAATAATAGAATGAGTGGGTTTAGGAGCTTTACATTTTCCTTTATTTTGTTCTTGTTTGTATTTGATTAATTTCAATAATAGAATGAGTGGGTTTAGGAGATTTACATTTTCCTTTATTTTTTTCTTGTTTGTCTTTGATATTCTCCCATGGGATCCTACATGTCTTTGTTTCATGTCCATTCTTTCCACAATGAACACAATGAAGACTATGATTGTTCTTACCCCCTACCTCTTAAATTCTTCTTTCCATGTAGGTTTTCTATGGCGGAAGACAATTTCTCATTCAATGTGTCCTCATGCTAATGAGGTGCCATTTTTTTAATATTTTTAATCACATTGATTGCTCCAAAGATCTTGTGAACATTGGCAAATTTGTGAGTTTCTTTCAAAGGAAAATAAGGTGCAAATACACACACTTAAGTACACTTTCTTCTTAGGAATTTGCAAGCAAAGAAGGGTGAGTTAGACAAGGTCGAAGCCATGTTTTCTTTTTCTTGAGAAATAGAAATTTAAGGATTAATGTGTTTTGAATAGTTTCGTAAGTGTTTGAAGGATAAATTATTGACAATGATGATAAAGTTACGGGGAAATCACTTCTCCATAGCCACGACAGTGATGCTATGTTGTTTAAATGAGAAAGAATTATATTACAAATTGGTCCTCATCGAGTTCTTTTTTGGCACTCGGAAGAAACCCAATATTTGGCTCTTAGCTCTAAATCCATTTGGGGCAGTACCCACTATCCAAGATGGATATCTCACCTAATTAGACTCAAGAAGCATCCTAAAATATTTTTCCAAAATGTACAAGGAGGAGAGCACCTATCCTCATTCTCAGACGAGGGATGAGTAAGATTCAAGAACCATCCTAAAATATTTTTCAAAAATGTACAAGGAGCAGAGCACCTATCCCCATTGTCAGACGAGGAATGAGTAACTTCAGCATATGAATTCGCTCTACGGAACACATTAGAATCCTCTATAGCCTTAGTTAATCATCCTCTACATAGTAAATAGACAAATAATAACAACACATGACCAACAATACATGTCATATATCCACATGACTATGTACCTAAATAAATATCAATTTAAAAATATTTTTCAACATTGTTTATGCTTGTCTTGTAACGACGACTAATTCTATAACTTTTGTAAATATTATTTAATGCTAACATATTTTAGAGATGTGATAAATGTCACTTTGTATATCATTAAATGACACCAAATTTATCAAATTGGAAATCTTTTTGAATCATAAATGATGTTACAAGTGTCATATTAGTTAAAACGAAGTGAGTACCATCATTTTTTTTTCAAAAATGGAGTTGTAATTGATTATTTGGATTTGGCTTATCACCCCTTTTTTACTTTGTTTTTCTTCATTAATAATTTTTTAACTCTTGTTATCGCACAGTTTGTAGCTGGGTCAAATGGTTATAAGATAGAGGTCCAAATTGGCGTAACAGGAACCTATCCCACCCAATGTCACCTCGATGGGAAGGTTCTTTCTCTTTAGGGAGGTGAGTCCTAGGGGAGACATCCTCGGTAACCTGGGGCTTTGAAGTGGCAAAGGTTAAAAGGACAAAGGTAAAGTTCCCCCTTCACAGGTTACCACCAAAACAGATAGTCCCGGCTAAACAGCCAATAATAAAGTGAATCCCCAATGAAGAACACCTACCTGGAACAAAGCAACAGCAAACTAGTGTATGCAAGCTATAAGTCAATGGGTTAGTACTTCATAAGACTATCTGATATTTAAATAAGCAATTATGGCAATAAATATTGACGAAGTCAATGTTTATCAATATAGCAATGCAAATAATACCACTTCCTCAATAGATACTGAAATGACATGGCATTCAATGTAACAAATCAGCACACCATCAATTAATGCCTAAATCACCATTCAATTGCTCTTTAAACAAGACGTTGCATAAAGATGAGATATTCAAGTATGATGTCAACAACTTAGGGTTAGAAGTTAGTTAGGGTTTCAATTTAGAAAAGGGTTTGAGAGTTGTTTGATCACTTTCACTTCAACGTTGGAGGTCCAAGATCAGTGCCTTGGGGTTAATGGAGTCAATTTAATGAGGACGCAAGGGTTGAAGGAGGATGGATAAGGACTAGAAGGAAGAGTTATGAAGTGTTGCTATGGCAGGGCCCCAAAATAAAATCCCTAGGGGAGAGAGGCTCACTCTAGTGTTGCTAAAGCAAGGCCTCATGCTCTCTCCTCCTTCCTTAGGTTGACTTGGAAAAAACGGCTAGCATAAAGGATAAATCAAGACAAGAGAGTATAGTGAGGGAGAGTGTTGCTACAGCAAGGCTCTATCACCAAACGCTAGAAGAAGAACGGCCCTAGGTGTAGATAACCTAGGTCTGGGATGTCTCCTCCTTCTTAACTTCTGGAAAGTACGGCTAGCAACAGGGGAAGAAAAGAAGAAGAGTGTAGCAAAGGCTAGGCTCTTTTCCTTCTTCAATGGCTAAAAAGTTTCTCTTTTAGGGGACTTGAGACAAGGACCTACTAGTGTGCTTTTCACCTAGGGTTTTGATTCAGCAAATTATAAACACATGTAAGAAAACAAGACTACAACCATTCAATCAAGAAGTTTTGCATCAAAATACTTACAATTCATCAAGAAATAACCATGCAAACCCTAGTTGTAACACCTTCCTTCAAGAGAAACACCATAAAATGCCAAGAAATGCCTTCCTTCAACAAGTGTGCCTCACTAAACCAGCAAAAATACCCAAGTAGGATGCTAAAATCAGACCTCACTAATGAGTGAGTGATGTGTTATGATAAAATGAGGCTAAAACTCCTCAATATATATTGTATCAATGACCTTAATTAACTTTTAGGTCATAAAAAGGCCGACAAGGCCGTAATACTGTTTTTACATTAAATTTTCAAATTAAAACCCTAACTGAGCTGTAAAAAAGGTAAAATCCCCTTCAAGGGAGGCGTTATCCCCTTCTAGGGAAAATGAGACATCCAAGAGCAAAATGTTATCCCCCCAGGGGCCTCTCCAACATACCACACATGCCACTGCTGCCCCGTCTGCCTCCAAAGATTTCCATGAAGCTGGATGACGTCATGGTGAATATGGGGATGTCCTAAGCCTTCCAAGGCCAACGTTCCACTGAAAAGGGGTCATTCCCCCTAGGTCGGGCTCTGCCAAAGTGCCTCTGATGAAACGTCCTCTTCTTCTTCGGTGCAAGACCTTGATCAACCATTGTCCTGTCTTTGCCCCCTGATGGGGTCTCAACATCCATCTGGTGGGCTCTTCAACCCCATGGAGGTCTGAACTGATCATCTCCCCATGTGTACCTGTCCAAATGGTACCTGTCCATCGGGCATGGTCATGTACATCAAAGATTACACCCTCCATGGGCTCATCAGTCACCGGGATCATAGCAATGTTAATCACATTTCATCGTCAATATTATCAAACATATGCATAAGACCCCAATACATCAGTTAATATCTCAAAGACATTACAAAAACCTACAATACAAGACTGGAGGAAAAGACAAGATGTCCTATTGGGCTAGTATCCACAAGAAAAGGAAAGTTTCCAAGAGGACTTTATCCAAGCCATGTAAGTGAGGTGATGTGGCTAGGGGATGTCCAGACATGTGGGTGAAGTGAGAGCCAAGGATGCATAATTTTATCTGTGAGTGCCTTTGTAGAAGGCAAGTTGTACCTGTCATGGATGCATTTTTCCAATCTCGTTCTTGCCTTTATTCTTTTCTTGCTTTATTTTGTATTTTCCTTTTCTTCTTTTTTTTCTCTTTATTCAAGGGCTAACCAGAGGACACTACCTTGGCATGGTGACCAGAGATGACAGTGTTACCCACAAGTACTTTCACAGAGATGAGAAGGCTAGCTCGTGATGAGACCCCCTTTCCCTTGGCCATGCAACCAAAAGTCATTGCACTAGCGTGGTAACCAGATGGTGGCAATTTCATACTACTAGGTACCCATGAACCTAATAGGATGGCTCGTGATGAGACCCCCTATCCTCTGATTAGATCTTCTTTCTTATTTTCTGGGTCCCTCTTGTTTCTTGCTGAGAGGCTTTTTATTGCCTTCTAGGGGATCCCTGGGCGAAGCATCTTGAGGTTTCATTTTTAGGCTTTTATCTTTTACTAGTTGCTTTTACCTTCTGGGCCTTTAGCCCCTTCTTCCCACGAGACAAGGTGCAACTCTACAAACAGGTCAATCCAATGCCCAGACAAGGGGAAAGGGATAAATGAGCGGGAGACAAGATTAAAGAGTGGTGATATGATGAGAGCAGACGATGGCTCTTTAGAAATCCCCCCAGTGGAAAACCAAGACCTATGGGCACAGGCTCGCTAGGGCACCCTGTCAATCTCCCCAAGCATGGTCAAGTGGGCTAATGTAAGATAAAAGCAGTTGTCAGAGATAAAAGGAATCAAATGTGTATATTTAAAGGTTTTAATGATCAAAAGTGACACATACCATGATACCTAGACTAATAACCTCATGGAGCAAGAACCTCCTCCGATACAAGACCAAGCCAAAGGTGATGGATGGTGTTGTTGCTGACAAGATGAATTTGATGAGAGAAGAAAAGGATGGGCCCTCCAGGGCTATGCTTGGGTCAATCCTGCTCTCAGTACTCCATGTCTAGGACCTGTGGGCCTTGAGACATGATCTCCTAGTTATCCCTAGAAATCGGGGATAACATCTGTCTCCAACTCGGGGACATGTGCTCATCGTAGAGCGCATGAGAACCTCATCATCTCTGGCATAACTTGCAGACCTGCTCAATCTCGATAGGGGAATCAGTAACAAAATGGGGCAGTAATGGCACCCCAACATGTATAGACATATATATATAAACGGAAATAAAACAATCAACAATGCAAATGCGAAAGCAAACTAACATGAAATGCAAATGGTATAATACACGAAAATGCCTACTTACCTACACTTACCTGTGAAATTAGGTCCCCCCACCTTGGTGGGGCTTGAGGAGGTGCCTGCTAATAGGTAATGGGCGCCTTCTTCCTTCCAAAGTGGATAGGTAGTATGAGTCATTAATTGATTCCATTCCAACTTTGAAGGGTCCGAGCCATGACTGAGTGCTTCCCTTTACATTGGTTGGCTCTCCTTCTGGGTATCCCACATCCATACCATGTCTCCCTCCTTGTACTTTCTAACTTTGTATTTTGTCATCCCTTGGACAACCCTATTGTATTGTGCTGATGGAGGGGGGTTGGCTTCTGCTGTAAAAACTTTTTGTGGAGACAGGTGGATTTGTACGCCATCTTCATGTTTCTTTAATATCTTCACTGTCCCAATCTCTTTGTTCTTGAATGCATATAGGAGTTGTTGGTATTCTTCTTTCTTGGGCCATTCGATCTGATCAAATTCCTCTTCTGTTGCAAAGGGCATATCCTCTGGAGAATACTTTTGAAGTGTTTGCATCATCTCGTCTTGTGCTCTATTATTATTGATGGGGTGAGTAATGTCCTGCACATGGTCCCTAGTTATTGGCATATTGAGGAGACGGCCTATGGTTCCATTTTTCAAAGGCAATTTCAAAAATGTGAGGTCCATATCAAGGGTGCCACCCAACATTGCAGCAAAATTCCTAGATAACAACATCCCCCACACATCTGGGACATCAACTACCACGATGTCAATGTGGACCATCTTCTCTAGATACTCCTTCAGGAAAACTTCAACATTCTCAACCACTCCATGTGTGGGTATGACTTTAGATTCGAAGCCACATACATTTCTATAAGGCCGTGTGACCTTCAAACCCACTTGTCACATGACTTTGAGTGACATCATGTTGGCACCAGCACCTGTATCTAACATGCAATTGTTGAGGTTCTTATCGCTCATTGCCAACGTCATGAAGAAAGGAGGGTTCTCACCATATTGAACCCTAAATTGATCAACTTCCAACATAATAGGGGGGTCCATAGGTTCATCTGATCCCAAAAAGAAAGTATCAAAGCGTTCCTTGATGGATGGGATCTTGATTTCTTCTTTCAAGGGGGAGTTTACATGAATTTTTGATAATGCCCCTTTGAAGTCAAAGTTTAGGTCAACCTTACCAGCCTTGGATGCCTTGGGAAGAAGTATCTCCAAGGGTGGGGGCTTTGCCTGATCAGCAGCGGGTTGTTTCAAATTATTTCTTCTATACACCTAAAATTCTTGTTTTTTTAGCTTTTCTCGTGATTCTTGATCCAGGTTGTTTATCACCGCCATCCTTGTTGATCTGGCTTCTTCTTTCATGGCTTCCTGATGTTCTGCATCTGTGATATTTATCTGAGGAAACTCCATGAAACAATCCATGTTGTTGACTTGTTGATGGCCAGTATTGTAAGGACACTCATGCTCCCAATGTGCTTCGCTGAATTCTAGGCACCAAGGATTTTCATCAACAATGTTTGCAGGGGCCAAGGTGTTTGGAACTTCATGCTCATTCTTTGGTTTATAAAATTGGCTCCCTTTCTGGAATTGTCCTTTGTACGGGACCTTGGGTGCTTGGGTCTGAGATCTCTCCAACTTGATAATTTTGTTCATCATTTCCTCTTGATTTTTTATGATACCATCCATAGAGGCTTGCAGCTTGGTGATACAGGTACATAGATCCGAAGTAGGCTCAACATTGTGAACTATCTTTGGTTTAGTGTCTATTCTCCCCCTTGGGTTAGCAAAAGGCTCGATCTTGTATGAAAGGAGGTTTCCCTCTATTTTAGTAGCGAGCTCTTGGGCTTCTTGAATGGATTGGGGGTTTTTGTCTCTGAGAAGATTGTTAATATTATGGTAGTTGTGGGAGGTATTTACCTCCACGTGTGAACCTGATGAGAATAGAAGACTCTGGGAAGCAAGAGAAACCCTAATGAGTTGGCTAATAACCCTAGAAGCCTTTTCGAATCAAGAAGATAATTTATATTAGGTTATTAGCCTCCAAGAGAAGAAGTCAGCCAGAAATAAAAATAATATACTGAACAGACACATATCCAGAAAGAGAAGTCACCCCCAGCAAATCTGGCAGAACCAGTATAAATATAGGATGCCATTTCTCATTTGACAGCATCTCAGAATTGCATTTCCCAGTTTGGTGCACACTGCAGTTGCAGTCTTGTGCACAGGTTTGGAGGAGAACTATTGGTGCAGCTGCAGCCGCAGCAAGTTTTCAGTGTTGTCTTGAATATCTCTTGGCTAGGGTTTGGGACTATCTGATCAGTCTTTTGTGTTGCGTTATTCTTGGAGAGAGGTGCGCTACCCTTTGTTTGGCTATCTAGCCTAGGGTTTGCTTCCGGAGTAATTCTCAGTCAAGGTTAAGGTGCTTGGAGGGAGGCTTTGGCCTATGGTTGGGTGACGAGGGTATCGTCAATGGTAAAATGAGCACACCATCTTCTATATTCTAACAGGTTATGGGCCCACACCCCTTCAGTCAACCTAAAACACTGGAAGGAAACATAGCCACAGGACATTGAGCTTGTTGAGGTACTGCCACTAGGGTTACTAGCAGGAGCAGTTTCCAAAAGCACTGCAGCTAGGGTTACCAGCAGAAGCAGTTGCAAGAACCCTAAACCTCTTGTCTAAGCACCTTAAGTGACAATATTGACCTAATCTCTGGATAGATCAGTGCGCCCTAGCCCAGCACATCTCCTGGTACTCTCAGAAGACCAAGACGTGAAGTTTGGATTTCTAGTCAAATCTAGGGTTTGACCAAGTCAAGCAAGCCATGATGAACTCTATGAAGTCTGAGAACAAGCTAGATGGAGCCTCTAACTTTAGAGCATGGAAGACAAGGATTGACCTCATCCTTTCTAAGAATAAAGTGTTGGATATTGTGAAAGGAAAGATCATGAAGCTAGAGTTTAAAGAAGGAGAAGAGAAGGAACTGCAGAACGTTGCAGCTATGGAGAAGTTCAAAGATGTTGACATCAATTCCATGAGTATCATAGTGGATTCCAGAAAATACCACTTGATACCCTACATCTCCCATCTTGACTCATCGAAGAAGATGTACGATGCCCTAACAAATCTCTTCTTAGTCAAAAACATTAGACAAGTTATGAGTCTGAAGAATGAGCTCTGTGACATGAAGATGAATGATGACGACAACATAACATCATAATTTGTAAGGATCTCCCAGTTAAGAGATCAACTACAAGCTATTGAAGAGATCACTTCAGAAAAGGAATTGGTGAGCATAGTACTCAATGGTCTTCCCAAGACATGGGATGCATTTGTCGCAAGCATGAACACAAGGAAGGAGTACCCGACATTTGAAGAACTTTGGACTTGTTGTGCTCAAGAAGAATCAAGGATCAATGCAAAAGAGAAACCCCAAA